>JAANSO010001550.1:0-16489 GCA_036507315.1 Lepidocyrtus fimetarius | reverse complement strand
AACTGACAAATCAATCAAAGTCTGCCAAGCACAATAAAAGTCATTTATATAACCCAATTTATTTGCAAATATAATTCAGTTTTAATGTTGCCACCCAAAAAAGTTAATAATTTGCCAAATTTTCGATAAATTTGTGAGTATTTTCGGTGTTTGCTTTCTAAAAGTTTAAGCATAGATTCAAAAATGTCACGTACACCTTTATCAATCATACCTGGAGCAGGTTTAACTAAACAGTGATTATAATAAAAAATATTTGCTATTTTACCAAGCAAACTTTACATTATAAATGCACATTATGAGGCATTGTATGGAACATGCATATTGATTTAACATTGAATTGCTGAATAAATGTTTAATAAATTGCCAGTACAGAACTGCAGATAATATGCTTATAATTTAACAAAGCGTTGAAAAATAGCAGTTGAAATGACATTGAAATGTTATGTAATTGACTACAATTGTATTTACACGTTTGGATGAAATAAATGCTGGAAATCATTTCAGACTCATCATAAATACACATCTTCTATGTAGGCATGTCCCAATTAGTGGTAAAAATAGGATGAATTTGCAATAATTTCTGTTATTACTTTATCGCTTATAAATTAAGTATTAATTTAAGCTTTTGCAGGAAGTTTTAGGCGTGGTCAGTAATGAAATTTAATAGTTTTAATGAATAAACGTAATAAATATTCAGCAAAATTAATTGGGTAAGTTGCTGTTATAGTGCATTAATTAATGTGTGGTGATGCTGCTCGTTAATTGATTTAAAACTATTGGACTTGAACTCCGCTATATGTAGACCAATTAATTATATTAAATACGAAATTTAAAATCCTTTCGATTGACTTTTACATATCGATCAAAGAACGTGTATACATAACTTCTGCTCAATTCGATGAAAATAAAATAAATATATATTGGCAAATCTAATAAAAGATAGCAAACCCATAGAACTACCTCGTGCAATTTAAACATTACTAGAATTTAAAAAGTCGGTGCATTTTTAACGGGCAATCCTAACGACGAAACTTACCGACAATGCTAAAAACTAGTTCTTGGAGTACACCAATTTTTCCTGTTTGAAAATTTTCATTGCAATCTGTTCTAGACATTTTTAATCCAACAGACTGATCAAACCACGATCAAAGTTAAATCTACACGCGTACATTACCTCTACTAATTTTAATTTTATACTACCTATAGATGACAATAAATTATAGCAAACTCCAGAAAAATCATAAATTAACTTTTACATTGATTTCAAAGAATTACCAACATTAGCAAAACTAAACAAACTACAATCAAAACTCAATTTGATTATTGAGTAGCTTAGCTATCAAACAAGCATTTTTACTAAATTATATGTGCAACTGTTGCCAATTTGCTCAACAAGGCATCCAATATTGTAGGCTTGGGATTATTTGAAAACGTCAATCCACGAAAAAAGATTTTAAAATAGATTTTTCTTGTTTTTGATTGATACATAAGCTTAATAAATTGTAGTGTGGGGTAGCGACATAATCCATCACAAATCATCCAATCCATACAAATCTTAAATATAAAAATAAAAATATTTGCATTAGCATTTAGGCAATTGACAGACAACTTTATTACTTGTTTAGGATTCTTTGCCCAACCACTAGTAGCATTTGTTCGCGTTAAAACCTCTAGTTCATTATCTTAAAAATTATGAGTTCGAAATTAACAAAGCGGAAATGGTTTTATCAATTAGCCATATAAAATAGTCCCGTTTTTGTCAAGTTCAAATTTATTAGCGATCGGGCTATTATGCTACTTTTTAAACAAAATTTGTAAGGTTCAAGTTGTTGCAGTAGCAAAATATACAAATGGATTTATTTGGTTTTGAATAATTAATGAAGTTTGACGAATTTTTGTGAAATTATGGACATAATATTGAAAATGGTTTTACAAAAAAACGGTATTTAGCTCGCAAAAACTTTTAGAAGCTTCTTTTGTGTAATCGTAAGAGTAGTTTGTTTTTACTCCTATACTGAAATTTTGCCTTATTTCAAACCAATAAAAATGAGTTTACTGAATGCTTGCATAAATGTTCAACTTGCACTTCAAAAATTTGTAGCGTTCCCAGTTTATCTCGACCCAGTCAGTTTAGACGTTTCAAAAACAACATTGTTAGACAAAGGGTCTAAAGGAAAAGCTGAAAACTTTTTCAAATACGCTTTTCTTTTCATGTCAAAAATCCTTGTTCCATTTTTTGCGCTTTTTTCGTTCTCCAGAGTTTTTTGGGTTGCACAAAACTGGAGCAAAAATAAAGACATAGAACAAATCGGATTTTATACTTTGGGATATAGCCATAGCTATGATTGCAAACGCAGTTTATTCCACATTGGAGAAATCAGCGGGTGTTCTAAGCTTTGTTAGTACGGAAACGAATAGGCGTTACACGTTTAAACGATTTGGTGAGAAATTGATGAGCTAAAATTCAGAAATAAAAATAATTTAATTTTAAAAATTTAATTGCAGGGTTTCCAACAATAAACAGACCTCCATTAATTGGAGAGCTTGTCATTTATGGATTTTCTTTTGGAGCATTTCTCCTTCCTCTTATAACTGCAGTAGTTCCATTAATTTATTTATGGGATCCTGTTCAACTTATTGCGTACATCTTAATGGATGACTTGTTTCCTTTTTTGTCATTTCTGCAAAACATAATGATTGTAAAGTGGGGTTTAAAAATAATTGCAATATTGACCTACGTACCACTAGGATTCCACGCAACAATAAGTGGGCTATCATTTATTTTGCTAATTATTATAAATCTTGAAGGAGTTCAAAGGATTTCATTTAATTTATACGAAAATAAGAAATGCCAGCGCCACAAATTAGGATTTAAATCTTGCCTGAAATTATTTTGGAAGATGGAAATAATAATGAGGATGGCAAGCATTTGCTTATTACTGCTGTAGTTCCAATAATTTATTTATGGGATCCAGTTCAACTTATTGCGTACATCTTAATGGATGACTTATTTCCTTTTTTGTCATTTCTGCAACACATAATGATTGTGAAGTGGGGTTTAAAAATAATTGCAATATTAACTTACGTACCACTAGGATTCCACGCAACAATAAGTGGCCTATCATTTATTTTGCTAATTATTATAAATCTTGAAGGAGTACAAAGGATTTCGTTTAATTTATACGAAAATAAGAAATGCCAGCGCCACAAATTAGGATTTAAATCTTGCCTGAAATTATTTTGGAAGATGGAAATAATCATGAGGATGGCAAGCATCGCTGTGGATTTCTTTCTGGTGGTTTTAGTAGGAATGGGAGTGCTTTCTGCGACTTGGGGTGGTTACGTTTTGATCATGCTCTATGGGGAAGTTCCACTCATACTTTATATATCTGGAACTGCAATGTTGCCTATGACGCTCATCGTCAATTTCCTGTTTAATAATTTGGCAGCCATTCCTTACATGAATGGGCTGATTTTTAAAAGATTTTGGAAGTTTCATGTGAAAAGGAAATTCAGCAAATTGCAATTGAATGCTTGTAATCCCACGGGGTATACGTATGGTCCTGTTCAACATGTCAAAAGTCTTACTGCTTTGACAATTACTGATTGCGTGATTAATAGTATCGCTACATTGGCTTTGCTGAATAGAAAAAAGCATAGATTTTGATGAGATAATGGCCAAATTATTATTCTGTAATTATAGGTAATTCTTACTTTGAATTATACTTTGCTTATGTTTGAAAATAAAGCCCTCCAACTGCGTATGAATATTTTTTTAAAACCTAGAGTGACTTATCATACATTGTCAATGGTAATAAGAACCCTTGTAAAACTTTATCGATTCCAAGAAACATTTTATTCCTCTTTTCATCATCTACAATTAAAATACAACTTTTTACAGTTACTATTGAGCACTAAAATAGTATTAAATCCATTCTACGCACGACCAGTTCAGTTATGTACAAGTCTATGTAATACTTAAAAATTGTTTTAAGCTTTTTGAATACCATTTAATTAAAAATATGGATTCCATTTAAAATTGAAAACCCCTCTGTAGTCCAAACATAACCGCCAATCCGAGAATAAACACCAACAGGTAAGGAATATATGGCCAAGGATTAACAAAAAACAAATGAAACCTCTCCACGACCCATGACATTAGCCTCGTATTTAACTTCACATACGGCGGATGTCTTAAATTATAAGCTGTCCAATTCTCTAATATGGAATAGCTTCTTTCCAGCACAGCTTTAGGTCTGCTAAACGTTTCAAATCCAAATTTTCCATGATACTGTCCAATTCCAGAGTCTCCGACTCCCCCAAAAGGTAAATCATGCAGAGAGCATTGATACATTACATCATTCACAGCCACACTGCCACTATTCTGTGAAATTAATAAACTTTTTCGAGACGGCCTTCTCAGTTGTAAAAACATACACGGCCAACGGTCTTGGTCTCTTGTTGATGAAATTAACTGCCTCGTCTGCTGAGCGAACCCGGCAAATTGGCAAAATCGGTCCAAAGATTTCATCAGCCATGATGGGTTCATCGGGATCTACTCCAACTAAAATTGTTGGCTCAATCCATAAATCGCTTTCATCTTGATCTCCACCCAAAGCTACAACTCCTTTCGTTTCCGCCAAATATTTTCGCAAACGGTAGAAATGACGTTTGTTAATTATGCGTGCCATGTCCTTGCTATGTTGTGGTGTTGGGCCATAAAAATCATGCAGCACTTGTCGACACTCTTGAATAAAGTTTTCTTCCACTTCTTTGCTACACAGGACGTAGTCAGGTGCCACACAAGTTTGTCCCAAGTTTGCACACTTACCCCACATTATCCTCTGAGCAGCCTTTTTCATATCCGCTGTTTTGTCGATATACACAGGGCTTTGAAAAAAGGATACAAATAATAGCAACAGAATTTAAATGACATTTTGCAAAATTCTCTTTCACACTGAATAACTAACCTTTTGCCGCCCAACTCAAGGCAAACAGGTGTAAGGGATTTGGCAGCAGCCTCGTAAATAACTCTACCAATTGATGTTGAGCCCGTGTAGAATATAAAATCCCACTTTTCCATCAATAATTCTTGAGCGACATCCGGTCCTCCTACAAAAACATTCCAAAATCAATTAGCAGTTCTTGTACACCTGCAACGCCATGTACTGCACTGGTTGCACTGTTCAATTGACCTTGAAAACTAACCTGTAATCACTTTGAAGCAGCTCCCATCCAAATATTTGGGAACTAACTCTGCAATAAGAGCAGAAGAGTGAGGACTTAACTCACTGGGTTTTATTACACAACAATTTCCGGCGGCAATGGCAGCACATAAAGGCATAAACGCCAACATCATCGGATAATTCCACGGCCCGATAATCAAAACCGTTCCAAAAGGTTCGTATCTGTACCATGCCTTATCAGTTACATTTGACACACAGGTTGGGAGTGTGTACGGTTTTGCCCATTTCTTTAAGTTGTTTATTGCCAATTTTACATCCCCTATTAAGAGAGAATTTTCAAAAAGTTTGGCTTCCGCTGTTGGCTTTCTCAAATCCTTGTGAAGAGCCTCTTCTATCCTTTCCCAATTCTCTTGATAGAGACGGTTTAAATTCTTTAACTGTTTTAGCCTGAATTTCAAGTCTTTCGTTTTCCCCGACAGGAAAACCTCCCGCAGGTCTTCCAAGACCTGAAATTGTGCCAAAATTTATTTCCATTATACATTTGAAAATTCTATTGTTTAAATCAAGTTCAAGCTCTATTTTTACCTGTTCATGCCTCCTTAGCTTCTCCATGTCGATTACATGGGAGGGTGAGGTTGAATAAACCATTTTGACTTAAAATGATAAAATAAGAACCGACTTAGTTAGAAAGTAAATGGGTAAAAAACAAGAATTTTATTGTTAACAGGCGATTTTCTCACGTTCGTTGGGAACTTCTTACTTGACACTATTAAAAAACGCAATTTTTCACTATTCACACTTCCTCTCCTTCACAACTTCTCACAATCACTTCCCCACAATAAAAACAACAATGCTTAAAATATTCAAATTATGGATATTAAAACAAAAGGTTTAATCTGAAATGTGCTTTAAACACCTTGTTAAAAACCGCTATTGTCCAGATAAACCTTTTAATTTACTTTTAACACTCATAAAACTATATATTTTTAGTGTTTTCCTTTGTATTATCCAGCAGATCTAGTCGTCAACCAATACAATTCATCTACATTCATATACATTGCAAATAATATGTCGACCTTTGCTTAAAAATTCTTCCGTAGGGCTTTGTTTTTGTCGAAGAAATCATAAACTTGAATGACTACTTTTCAATTATTAAAACCTGTATTGTTTTGCTGATCCAATTACGCTGCAATGCAAAGAAACGTCATTGCATTTGATTGCCAGTTTGAGCGCATTGTTGTAGCTCCTTTCGTTCCTGCAGCTAAATTAAAGACGAGCTGGAAGCAGACGGCTTATTTAAGTACAGGATTTTCCCACACTTGTGCAAAGCAAATTATTTCGCAGGACGAGGAAAGAAAATGAGCATGATTACAAGACAGTTCGTGGTTAGAGGTAGTCAGCAATTTACTATTTATTATAAAGAAACGTTACAAATTTGAAGCTACACAATAGCACGAATTTACAGAAATTCTAAACTCATATATCAAACAAAAATATTATTACATAACTGATATGTAACAATATACTATACCGCAAATAAACTCACTGTTTCATAAGCTCAGTTTTTATTGCTTTGGCTGTATTTTTGTACTAATCGTAGATTGATAAATAAATCCCTTACGATCCTGACATAGATATTTATTGCTGTTTTAAACTATTTATTCGCACGCGTTTTTTGTACAGGCAAGACCGGAAACGTAAAAACTAGTCAGGTTTAGTTTTATCAAGAATTTGATTGACATTTTCTTATCAACAAAATTGAGCTGGAAATTATTGATGTAGATGAATTACAAACAAAAACAACTGTTCATATTCCACGATGGAATCACAAAAATAACACCGCACTTTATTCATCAAACTACAAATATTGTCAATTCCAAATTACTTTTTAGCTTATTTCAAAAATATATTCAAAAACTGACTTTCTATTTCATGAATGAAATAGTCAAAATAAAGCATATTTTCAAAATATTTTCTATCCAACTTTATTTTTCATTTTCATCATTACCAAACAAGTTTTGCGAAGCTACTGCATCCCTTTATCGAAAAGCATTGCAAAATATGTTCATATTTTGTTTAAAATGTTGAACAATTTGAACTTAACAGTAAACATAGAAGTGTAGAGCGTATTTGGGTATGCAGTTTATCAGGTTATACCTTTGCCGACTTTGTTATTGTCTTTGTTAAGCTTGCGTCGCACATTTTATAATCGTCAGGATCTGATCAAGATATTTGCAAAAATTGCAAAGAAGAACATGTTTTCTTTTATAACTATAACAAAACCATAATGCAACTACTGTAAGCGTCTTTATAGTTTGATTTTTGGCTCTCGTCAACATTCATAACAACAATCCCTTCATTCTGTTACACCTATTTAATTATGAAGCTAGACCCTATGCTTTATATCTGCGCCTTATCCCTTACGAATATATCTTACAATAATTGCAATGAGATTAGGATAAGCTCGTGCGAAAATTCTCAATTCCAATAGTTTTTTGCATAAGCATTCGAGTTTTCAAGTGTATTCTTGTTGATCGGTCTATCATTTTTCTAAATTATATTCACCTGACATGTACCTACATGCAAACAAATGTGGCATATTATTTTGCCGTGTTGTATGGAATGGTATGTAAAAAGTTGCAAATTACAAACTAGAAAAGCAATTTTTATAGTAGGAAGAGATTTTATATTTTACTCGAATCGCTACAATGATTGCAAAAGTTGTAAATAGGTATAGATTTACTGAAGAAGGCATCTTTTAGTGTGGATAAAGAATACGTATTTTGCAGACATTGTTTCAATTTTGGAAATACTTGTCATGCAAATGTTTATAATGATAGTGTGCAGGGTTGGTGGTGGCGGCCATTAATGGACATTGTGTAATTACTACATTTCATACATTATTTTACGATGATCATCATCCGACAAGTAATCAAAATAATCGTGAGGGTCTAATGCAATCTTAATGTGCAAAAGACAAAAGGGAGAGTCCTCGAAAAATATTTTCAAATTTGAAAACTTTTTATTGTTTAGAAGGTAGGTTAGTGGGTAAATATTGAGTGAATAACAATAAAATTGCATTGTTATAAGCGTTAAATGTACGAGGTGATCCCAATCATGCTTATTGTGAGGATGGAAAGGTCGTTGGACATGTAAGCGAATAAGTTCAGGGCATGAGGTCCTTTAAAAAATTTAAAATTTGACAGAAGGTTTGGGCACGCAAAGTACATGTTGCTGGTTACAGCAATTGAATGTACTGTCTAATCAATTCTGACAATTGTGAGGACAATAATAAGTGCATCCAAATTGCTGTATGCTGAAGGCAATTTGTTTCAAGTTTACGATAAAGCCAATAAGAGCGAATAGAGTTTACAAACAAAGAAATATAAAGGTTTGTCCAGATTTAGTTGCGGTCTATGAAACTGGTTCTGAAGATTGAAGACCTTGAACACTAAATTAGCTGGAATGGAATAATACCAAATTAAAGCATTGCTGGACAGTTTAATTTGTATTGGGATAGGTAAAGTATAAAATCGGGAAGTAAATGATGCCAGAATCCAAAAAAATATTTAAAAATCAGACTGGAGTAAATTGAGCAGATGTTTTAGAAATGT
Organism: Lepidocyrtus fimetarius; assembly: GCA_036507315.1. Taxonomy (NCBI): domain Eukaryota; kingdom Metazoa; phylum Arthropoda; class Collembola; order Entomobryomorpha; family Entomobryidae; genus Lepidocyrtus; species Lepidocyrtus fimetarius. Next base: position 7,689 of record JAANSO010001550.1, on the reverse strand, counting down.
TATGTCCTTTTGCATAGCTTTACCGAATTTTGTTATTGCTTTAATAGGTAATGATGCCACTATGTTTGGTTTAGACTTTTGCGATTTTTCTCGGATAATTCTCAACGAAAACTGAAGGTGAAGGCTATTTACGTAATCTACAGACAAACGTCATTTCATTGATTTATAAGTCTTCCCAAAAAGTTTTATAAATCAAAACATGTTAATTATTCATAGCATTTATTTTATACTTTTACATACAATTTGATATTGATTGATCATTTTAAATATCTTCTACTACGTTGTGTGTTGTAAATACTATATTAAAAATCTAAAATGCGTTTTTACATTTTCATTGTATGTAATAAATACGGGCACATCCGCCTTACCTAAGGTTTGAACAAATATTGACGTAAATCCATGTATACATTCACGTTTAAATTTTACATGGACATGTGCAATTAGAATTAATGCAAGCCTACCAAATTTTATATAAATAATATACAATTTGAGAATCTTGTACGTTTACCAACCAAACGTGTTCGTAAGCAAGAATTTTGTTTCAAACGAAGCCTGAAAATTAATAAAAACCATAATTTTGATAATAATACCTACATAATGCACACTCTACAACTGATTATCATCTACTCACTTAAGCTTCTCGACTAACTTACAATCAGGCCTAATGCTAGTGTAAAACTTGGCAATTGGAAAAGGAAGAAAATGTTAAAAAGAATCTAATCATGATCATTTTAAAAATTACCTACAATCATTTGCGTTGTACCTACCTGACTTACAAGCAATGACAGGTATAATCATCACGAGATTATGAAAAATGATTGCGGTAGTGGTTCGTCCTAAATTTTAAAACTTTGGATTATTTTTTGGGTGAAGTAATGTAAAAATATGTCAACTCAATTTGCATAATTAATTAAAGGTTTTGATTACGAAGTTGAAACAAAAAGTAAACTGGGAAGTTAAAATTAATAAAATTAGTCTTGTCTGAAGACGGGCTTATTTAGCTTATCAGAAGTTACCATTGCCCTCATCCTAATTTTTTTAAGTTGAATATTACGCATGAATAAAGAAATTTTATCTGGTCTAAATCAAAGTATGGGAAAATTTGCGATTTTTATTACAAGTATTTTCCTCAAACGGCTCATCATGATATTAATATATTTAAAAGCAAACAAACTTCTCGTTAACATAATTAGCGTATCAACCTTTCTGCTGATTTTGCAAATTGTAAATTACCTGCTACAGTCCAATTTACCTTGTCTGTTTCCCAGACCAAATTACTGCAGTAAATTTTTTAAAGCATGGATCTGTTGTGGAATCGGAATCACTTAGCTTTTCACCAATTTGTCCCAGTTCTCAGCTTCCAAGACTCTACTTAATAATTTAACAAAATCTGCTAAATTTAATTGGACTCACAAAAAATATGTTATGAACTTACGTCGTGAGAAATAGTTTCAACTCCAAGAAAACAAAATCAAGTTCATCAACCGGTTTTTGTAGGAAGAGATATACAAAAAATTAGTAATTATGACATCGGTCATATTTTAATTAAGACAACGTCTAAAACATTCTTCACAAGTCTGTGCTTTTTTCAGTTTTCTATTTTCTTTATGGTCTCAACCACTGGTGAGTGTTAATGAATACATAATGATGACAAAAAAGACAAAATGTCATTTGAATTCATAATGCTCCATGCAAAGTCAAAAAAAATGAAATCTTTGCAAGAATTTAGGCCACGGTCAGAAAGCAACAAGGAAGATCATATAATCTATAATCAAGATAATGATAATCCATAATAGAAAACTCTAAGCTGATATTATGAAAAAGTTAATATTATTATCAAGATTAGTAGTTTACCTAAAAGAAGCAAAGTCAAACTCATGTCAGTCACCTTTTAAAATTCATTTTTCACTATCGATTTGAAGGACTATGCTGAAATGTCATTTCAATATCATTGGAAAAGATGAAGGGTATTTTTGCCGAAATTAACAACGTGCTAGCATGGCTTACAACAATCAAAGCTTCCATTTGCCAAATGAGTGAACAAAGTCAGCAGAATGTCAAATTAAGTTCTTCACGGCCAGAATATTGTTTTTGGTTTGGTTGTTCTATTATGGCGTTTATGGCTAGTCTTGGAGTTGCCCTTAACGCCTGCAGTGAATTATCACATCAATATCAACAAGCAAAAGTTTTTCATTTTTTGTCCTCTACCTTCAAAACTCATCATTTCGCCAAACTTTGTTTTTTGCATAACATTAAAATACATTTTATACTAGTATTGGTTTTTACTTCTCTTTCCTCGTTTTGCAATGCAACACGAAATAGTGCATTAGCAGGCAAATTTTACAAAACGCTCCGTAAACATATTAAAAACCCCCAAAGCATCATTATCAAATGTAACAATTAAATTTTAAAGGTTTCCTTATCCCTTACTGATAGATTTTAGGCAAGAATGGGAGTCAATCGACTAGTAGATTAGTGCGGTTTACCTGCGGCCAAAACATCTTTTGCTCTGCAGCGTGCACGTTCTTTATGGATTTCGCCAAGGTAAATAACATTTTGCAAGGTTGTTTTCATGCCATGTGGCATCATGCAATCAGCGTTAAGGTGTGAATCTTCCGCAAATAAAAGTGAGAGATGTTATGATTTTGTAAATGACTTGATGGAACAAAAGAAGGAAGATGCTTCCATTATTGGCGCTTGATTGCAGGTAGTTTTAGCTCATTTATAACGTATTAACAACAATATTTTCAAACAAAGTTTGAATATTTTTATTGTCTGAATGGGTGGAGGTGCAAGTATTGAAGTAGGTAGAGTTAAAGAAAGGAAAGGAAGGTAGACGACTTTTTGAGTACTTGGCAATGAAAAGTATTCCATTATTTGTTTACTATTAACTCATCCAGAAGCTTCCTATGCAAATAAAATTTTGGGAACTAATCAGGGCCAGGATGCCGGTTATTAAAATCGCAGGAACTACCTTTTAATTTCATTGTTTGTCTTACCTAACTTATTGGGAATGCTTTAATTCGAAGCGTTTACCTTTTGTTAGTTCTACAAGTGAAGGCTACAGCAGTGGTTTGGTTTCAACTGACCCGGCGTCATAATATGCTTGTAATTTACAATGTCCCCAAAACACAAAATAGTAAATAACTGTCATTGCTGCCATGATAAAACCTTAATTATTATCTTCATCGCCCATTCATTCAAAATCAAGTTTAATTTAAATAGGTAAACGTGTTTGTTACACAGTGCGACAAATGTCATTATGATAAGTTTAATTGGAATGGTTCTAAATTTTCAACCCAAATTAATGCAACTTGTCACCCATCACTATCTCTGAAACCCTAAATATAAACAAAGGCCCTGCTTCTTTGTCAAACATACTAATTCTAAATTAGCATAATTTAATTTTAATTTTGTCTTGTTTGCCAATTATCCCGTTAAATGTCCATTCAGTATCTCAATCTCGTGCTAATCTAAATCTTGAACAAAACAATTTTATTGAAGTGACCATCACAAAGGGTCCATGTCATGTACCAAGTGCCAAGTGTCTTTTGCGTGCAGCTCTCTCATTTAAAAACCTCTCCTCCTTCAGCATTGTTTATCCTGCGTCGTTATCTTAATCGCTGCCTTCCCTTTCAATTCAAACTAGATTCATCAGCTTTGTGTAGCCATCATATAGCGGCATAAAAATAAAGGCAATTAACCTAGAGAGTCCTTTTACCCTTGACAATGCAAAGTAGCAAGAATATATAAACACAAACAAACAACAACCAAACATTATATAATCATATTAAGTATACTATTATATAGATAGTGCATGATCTTGATCATAGCATTGATATAGCTTTGCTCATTTCCAAAACATTCCAAGTCCAAATGGATAAATCATCATAAAAATCACGAACTATACTGTAGCTGGTGAATTACTTTAACAACTTCAACTACAGCTTTATCTCTACAGTTTTTTGCTACGCACTAGTGCATTCTTGCACTCCTCAAAAAACGTAGGCACAGGGTACACAACATTGATTCTTTGCCACTTGATGACCATCAGCATTAACAATATTGCCGTACATTGAATATCATTTAGTAGACCCATAAATAATTAAACATTATCACTGAAAATTCCCTCTCTCCTCTACATCCTTCAGTTTTATATACATAAAACGTGAAATTGCTCTTATAATTTATATTAATCAACGCAGGTCACCCCTGATGTATTTTAATGTACATTTATATAATCATCTTTGTTGAACATGATCATTTTTTAAACAAGTGTGCAGCTGTTTTTAAAGGTGTTTTGGGCAAGGATTTCGATATGGCGTAATCAAAAGCAAAATAATTCATGATCAGCCAGTTCTTCTCTAAACCACAAAAGTATGAATCGAATTCACTTTTAATTTACTTAAGAAAAATATTTCAGCATGTTATATTTTCGAATATGGCACAACCTACGAAATGTCAGACATTCATTTTTATTCAAAAGTAGACTAAAACGGTAAATGTTTTACAATGACAACAACAACAACATGAAAAAATTACGATATCGATTGGTTATTATTGCATTGCATTAGAATTTCATTGCTTGAAGCAGCCGTTTCTTATATGCAAGTTGTAGCATGTCTAACTTCTTGACTTCAACCATTATCGTCAGGGGATGGAATGGAAATGAATAAAAATGGGAAAGACAAACTGTCACCAGAAATTTATTGACTTCTGACTTTCATTCATTCATTCCTTCGAGAATATAAAAATCTTTTTAGGAAAAACGAAGAAAAAAGGTGAGTTAGTTGGCAAGTTTTTGTTAAAAACTACCGCCACCCTCTTCAAAAAGACAAGAAACCAAAAACTTTTGTTTTTATCACTAAAGCTCCAACTTCTTTCGGTTTTTTTTGTTTTTTTTTCTTGGATACCAACGCAAGAGAAGATGAAGGGAAGTTAACCCTCTAGAAAAAATGTCTTCCTAGTTCTTTCCCCATTTCTCTGCGTGCCATGTACCAGCAAAAAAGCTAAACCAAATACATTTTTATAGCCCGCATCAAGCTTAAAAAAGAAAGCAACGGAAAAAACTTTTCTCATATCTTTCCCCATCCCTCTTCCCCGCCACCAACATTACTTTTTTTTACCAGGAGTAGAAATCCAGTAATGGCTGCAAATATTATTATTACTTTTGGTTAGGGAATGCCTCTGATGTGGTAATCGTAATAACTGAGCAAACTGTACCAGAAAAAAGACAAGTTGCCTTTGCCACTCAAGCTCGTTTAAGAAGTGACACAACTTTACTATTAAGGCTTCTCTCCATCTCCTTACATTATTAAATAGCTTCACCACCGTCGTCACCAATATAAAAATGAGCAAAACAATTTTCTTATAAAAATAGAGACCTTTCTAGTCATTCTACGCAAATACCAAGAGCAAGGCTCTCTCGGAATGAAACAAGGCTGACAATGACAATGAAGGAGATTCAAGCATACAAGAAGAAAAAAGTTTTAAGGGGTGATACGAGTATGACAAGTGACTGCTACCATCTTATTTTACTACTCGTTTGTTTCTTTTTCCTTTTAGTATTTCCATGCTCTGTACTATGTAACTTTTTAAGGTCCATGTGGAGTCACTCTTCTCCTGTAAGTAGTTTGTCGTCAAAAAGGAGAAAAACGCATTGAAAATTTCTTTTATTCTTGAAATCACGTTGGTCCCATAAATTTGTCCAAGAGAAACTTACGTAACTTTTTTGTAAGTTGTTGGAAGGAAGGAAGTTGAAAGCTCTAAAACCAAGTCAAAGTAAAAGAGCAGCAGCTTGCTTGATCACATGTTTTTAGCTGATATAGACAAAAAACTTATCCCTTTTTGCATGAAAATTGAGATACTCATAATGGTTCAATAACTGTTTGTTAACCTTCTCCTGACAAGTAAAAAGTTTGTGGGAATGCCCTGTTTTGGAAAGTACCAAGAAAGGAAATGAAATGTTCTATAACAACCACTTCCTCTATCATCGTCATTATCATAGCTGTATCTGAATAGAAAAATATGTAGAAAATTTGCAGAGTATATAGAGGAATGCAATCACAAGGAATACACAGGTAGCGGGGGGAAAAGTAAGTGACCAGGAAGGAATTTCCTTAATTTTAGGTTTTGCAGAGTATATGGAGGAATGCAATCACAAGGAAAACACAGGTAGCGGGGGGAAAGTAAGTGACCAGGAAGGAATTTCCTTAATTTTAGGATTTCACTTGGAAAGAGAAAATTGAAATATTAGTCGAATAAGAGGCAAGAGGGAGAGATGGAAAAACTTGTAAGAAGAGGTACAGGGAAGAAAGAAAATGAATGGAAATGATACTTTTACAGAGTAAAAAACCAGCTAGTTTTAATATTACTCAGCAGATTTTTTTATTTCATTTTTTTCTCCACATTTTTGTACCAATTTCTTCCCTTCTCGTGTTGTTATAAAGGTTCAAAAACTTTTACGCTTTAAGTAAGAGAGAGGGACCGACCATGAAGAAAGTCACCAGGAAAAGGTGATTCCTTCTCTCAAATGTAATGGTAGCTAATCCCTGAGAGTGAGACAAAAAGTTTTTTAGAAAAACCAGAAAAATACTTTTTTAGTGTTCACTTTCTTTACATTCAACTCTGCCTACTTTTTCATACTTGAGCTGCTGATTTGAGAAAGCAAAGTGGTGACGACGAGAAAGGAGCAAAGACCTATGCAGAAAAAAGAAGTGCAATTGGAGGACAAACAGTGATCATTATCAACATCATTATCATCATTCCAGTATCCCTCTTGGCTCATACTTACACGTTTACACTTACAAAACTCTACCTGAAAATGTATGAATGAATGACACGAAAGGGAACCAAAATAGGGATCATTTCCAATCTTATAAAACATTTTTTGGATAAGATGAAAAGTGAGGATATACAACGACACGCTTCAATGTCCTTTTTCATTGGAATCCGTCTTTTAAAAAGAACTTTGTAAGAAAAACTTTTTCGTGTTCCAAAGCAAATCTTTCTGGTGATGTGAGAATTTTCTCTTGAATTTTTTTCTAGGGATGGAAAGAAGTTAGCTTTGGTATTGCATCCAATGTTTCCACGCTTCTGATCCTTTATCTTCTTCTCTCACCTTTGTAGATACATGTTTTCTCAGCAATAATAATAAGTGATCGTGATCCTCATCACTAATGTTATAATAGTAATCATCATCATAATCTTATCCAATTTCAATTCTCTTTATGGATCAACTACGTCCATTATAATTATGATTGCTTCATAGACGAAGAGAAAGGGTGAGAAAATCGAGAGACATGGGCAGCAGATCGATATTGTTTTTATTCTCTTAATACTCTACCTACACTTTTGCACCAACAGAGCAATTTCTGAAATTTATGGAGTAGAAAATGTCAGAAAAAATTTCGTCTACTTCCAAAGCAGCCCTATAGAAAATGGCATTGGTAAAAGTTTATTCGTTATTTTTTATATCTGACAGAAACTAAACTGAATTTCATAATACTTCTTGAAAATGAATAATTATTTTTAAAATAGATTGCTTCCTTACATGACTAATTCAGTATTAGCAATCTATTACATAGTCGGCTGTGGAGCTAAGCTCACAGCTTTAATGCTTTATGATTGTATTACTTATTATAATATTATGACATGATTAAAGAGTCGGCAATTAGCAAGCAAACCAAT
>JAANSO010001549.1:0-16499 GCA_036507315.1 Lepidocyrtus fimetarius | reverse complement strand
AGTATAAAGGTTACATAAATTATACGTTCTCATACGTATCTTGTACGTTATCCAGGTATCCCGCTAATGTATCAGCGCAGCAGCGTTTGAAGGTTTGGAAACAAAAGGGAAATCCTTGCTTTGTATTCCTTTTTACGTATTTCAAAGAGGTTTTTTAAGGGCCAAACGTTGCATTGCGAGATTACGTACGTAGAAGAAGGTAATTCATGAACGTACAAAATCGTAAGTGTTTTGCCCTGCCTTCTTTTCTTCCTTTTGTGCTCTCCTTTATGATTTTAACGTGCAAAGTCTATCTTTCTTTGCTCAACACCGATCACATCATCATGATGATGGCTTGCGCGTAAACATCAACAGAAAATTTTAAGTGATTTTTTTGAAGCCCAAGAAACGAACTTAAAATATCCAGGGCTAGTTTTAATTTAATTAATAATTAATTTTAACTGTGGTTTTAACAAGGATGTAATTACCTTTGAAATGTTAAATCAGTGTTAGTTTTTTGCAAGGTTTTTTCCTAAAAAAAGGAGAAGGCTGAAGGTGGATTATAAAAGAATTTTTAAAACACTTTAAATTCATTTTGGAAGTAAAGAGAAATAAGAAGAAAGGTGCTTGGAAGGAAGATGCCACCTAAAAAACCTGCAGCAGGGTCTAAACCATACAGTCGTGCAGATCCTATTCCAAATGGAGAGATTTTAAAAGATATTTGTGGAAAGTCTTGGAAAATTGGGAAGAGTATTGGAAGCGGAGGCTTTGGAGAGATTTATTTAGGTATAGAGAACAACCAGAGATGTGATGATAATTGCGACTTGTGCACTCCATATTTAACACGTTAAAAAGTTGTATGAATTTTTGAAAACCTTTGTTCTTTGTTTCATTTTATAGCATCAGATGAGACTAATAAGGCTGTCAATGATAAAGCCAACTTTGTGGTGAAAATTGTAAGATTTTATAGGATTTTAAACTAATTGATCTTTTGGAATGGTTTAAATTTTATTGTACTTGGTCATTTTATATAGGAACCTCTTTCAAATGGTCCGCTGTTTGTTGAAATCGCATTTTATATTCGTGTCGCTAAAGAGGACAAGAGTAAGTTGTAGATGGTGTCATTTTGAAGGAAAATTAAAGCCGTAAATGTTCAATATTTTAAAATATTTTGATTTTTAATACAGTTGAAGAATACAAACGCTCGCAAGGTTTAGAATCGTTAGGCATGCCATGTTACATTGCATCGGGAAACCACGACTGCAAAGGCCAGAAATACAGATTTATGGTCATCCCTAGGTTTGGACAGGATCTTCACAAAATAATTCAAGACAAACCTGGTAAAAGGCTAGGAATCAGAGCTGTTCAGGCTTTATCTCTTCAAATTGTGAGTAGTGCAAATACAATCTTAAGTATTTTATTTTAAACGAGCTTTGTAGTTTGATTTTAAACTTACGCGACTCCTAATTTCAGTTGGAGACTTTGGAATATATACATGAAAAGGGATTTGTTCACGGGGATATCAAAGCTTCCAATTTGCTACTTGGATTGCCAAGTGGTAATAAAAAGAAACAGTTTCAGCAGATTTATGTCGTTGATTTCGGTTTGGCACAGAAATATGTGGAGGCAGACGGATCCCATGTAGAGTACAGTCCAGATAACCGGAAAGCCAACAATGGCACGCTAGAATACTCATCAAGGTAAGTTTTACAAAATATAAATTGTGGTGGAATTATTTTTATAACTTGTCCAGTGGTAACCTTATTTCCTCTTGTAAAAACACATTTTAAATGAAACATAATTAATTAGGGATGCACACATTGGTGCATTTTCTCGGCGGAGCGACCTCGAAGTGCTTGGATTCAATTTGATTGAATGGTTGTGCGGAAAACTACCTTGGAGTTCAGATACCCCACATGATAAAGTGCTTAAACAGAAGCAGGCTTTAATGGCTGATCTAAATCTTAAGAAAATTTATCCCCCCGAAATCCAAGGCTTGGATGTCATCGAAAAATTTTTGAAATACGTTCAAAAGCTAGACTTTAAGGAGAAACCTAATTATTCGCATTGTAAGGAAATTCTCCGTAAGGGTTTACCTTCTTCATGGAAAGGCTCATTGTTTCTTGAAGATCCTGGCGCAGGTGCTGTAGTGAAAAGCACAAAATCATCCAGTAAAAGAGTTGCAGAGGTTGACGAAATTGACTCTATTGCTAAGAAGATCTGCGTTCCTGAAGTCAAGGACGACGAAAATCCGAAAAGGTATTATTTTATTCTCACTCCAAGTTTAAATTTATTTGCATTCATTCATTCTTCAAAAATTAAACATTCTTTGATTTTGAATTCCAACAGATCAACTAGAAATACACGACAGGTAAAGGACTTTAATTGGGCACGGATTCTCTCCACAGACCCAGAAAAAATTGTACGTTCAGCTGCTTCCTTGTCACAGCACAGCAGCACCCCCAAAGACGACTTGAGTGTCAATAAGACACCGTCTCCAGTACTTTCCAATCCAACTCCCGCAATGTTACAGATACTTTCTAGAAAGAAGGAAAATATCCGATCACCAATAAAAGCAAAAGTGGTGGAGCCACAGGTATTAATAATGAAGCATTCTGGAAAGTTGTAACATTCGGCTGTAGAGGGTGGTGTGTTTGTGCTTGTGTACCTTTTAGTTTCATACTTTAACTGGACTATTATTATTGCTGGCTGCTGTAGAACAATTTTTGCTTTTTAAATTCATTTTCAATTATTTTCTTTTTATGACAGACCCTTTTTTAGAGAATATTAACTTTCTTTTTTATCCAATTAAAAAAAGTCATCTAGTATGGGTATTTGATTTAATTTGACTATATTTCATCTAAAATCATTGATTTGTTTCTTCTTTTGATAGGGAACAAGTGAATTGACTCCAGCTATGCAAGAAATCTTGATGAGACGTAAAAAGACTCAAACTCAGTTATTCAAACCTTCAGATGGTGAGTGATACGATGTTTTTATAATGGTGAGCCGTTTGCTTGTTCATTAATTAAATGTTTTGAACTTTTTTCTTTCAGCTTCAGTTCCAACTAGCAGTCGACGACTCCGGCGTAATCCTCATAATAACTGATTTGATTGTTTATTACTAAAAATTGTTGTTGTATTTATTTATTTTTTACAATTCCTCGCGTCATTGCCTATTGTATAAAAGTGCAAATATTTTGTCCCGCCCTCTATGAGACTGTTATGATCAGTATAATATGGTTATTTCTAATATAAAAACTTTTCGTATAAATATTAGAATCCGTAAAAACAAGTTACGTAAGATATAAACTGACAAGGTGGCATTTAACTTATAAATAATGTAGGATGGGATTTTCAATGGTTATTAAAAAGCACAATGAAACCACACTTGGAATGAATGTGTCTTGAATTGCTTTCTACTTTGGTATGCTTGCTTGCGTTTTGACATCACTTTTGATAAATTTTCATGTATGAATTGAAGCGTAAAACTTCGTTCTATGCAATAAAGATGAAATGTCACAGACTGCCCTTTGATATATGCGGAATTGAGGTCAGTTTTTCCCTGACTAAACTTGAAAGCTCTAATCCCTTTGCCTTTTTGCTTGCCAATGTAAACACACTCAGATAGATGTAAGTTGTGAGGAGGGATCCATCAAACAATAGTTCGTGCAACCTACTACCAAGAAAACTCCGCTCATTATTACTATATCTCCAGAAGAAGGAGTAATACTTTACATTTTAATGCATCCAAGTTAAGTTGCTTTTGCTTTACTTTCTATATGGCAGTTTTTAATGCTATCGATGATAATGATGATGAGTTACGATGAAGCCAATGATAATGATGGCAATGCTGATGATGAGTAAAAAAGGAAATGATTTCAAGTCGCATCATTAATCACTATTGCTAACGAACAAATGGAATAAAAGCCGCCCTGCACTTTTATATCATGCCCAAACGGTTATGCATACGTCGACAGAAATTGGGGATGCAAACGTTACTTTGAAACCATAAATGTGTACAAACGGATGGTGGATGTAAGTACTGCTTGGCTTTCCCATTCTTATAAAGTTTGGAGGCTTTTGACTTTGGTTGTAGTATAACCAGAGCGAATCGTATCGACAGAAATCGAACCCTATCATCATCCTTGTGTAGTTTTTTAATCGTTAACTCATTGAAAATCCAATGACAATACTCACTCACAAAGCTTATTGAGGTTTTCATTGTTTAATTTGTTGTATTTGATTTTAATCTAATCTTTAAAGAAGGCATTAAACCTTGTGTGTGAACAAAGTTTTATTTAGGATTTACCTCAAGTTCGGCCTGTCAATGAATCATGTTGACAAGCGGTTATAAATGGCAAAACAAATTCGTAGAAAGTATGCATAATGCTGAAGCTTTCGTAATAAATTATCCTCCTCAATTTCCAGCTGTAAAATTATCATTTACATTTTTCATGTAGTGAAAGCATCATCATAGAATTCTCCTCATTAGAATCACGATAAAGTGGTATCCATGTATAATGACCAACTAAAAACACAGATCTTCCGCTAGTAATCGAAATTCAATTTTTGATTATTTACATTCACCTTAAATCAAAGGAGCAGTGTATCTGTAAGCACGCCTCATTTACTTGGTAGACACTTCATAATTATTACATCTAGTCATTAGTTTTGAGCGCTAATGAGGCTAACATAGAAACGCCTTTGAATTGTTTCCCCCTTTCACATTAGAGAAAAGACTTTTCATACACTCTTTAACATCCAAAATACTTTCACCTAGTACATAATTATATTTGGGAATCTATAAAGACACATGAGAATTTTATAACAGTGTTCTATCATCATTTCACAACTTGGTAATTGTCCTTTCATCATCATCATCTCTTCATTGAAACCCTATAATATAAATATGATGGGATTCTATAATTTTCAAATGCTGCAAACTTTCTCCAAAAAATTATCCTTTAAAGATATAAACCATTCAAAGCTTTGTTGTTTAATATTTGTGTAAAAATGTTTTACCTTTGTGTTTGCGGGTGACCTAACAGGCTGGAAGTAAAAACAAGCTGTGGGTCAATCAAGCGGTAACCGTTCAGTAGAATAGTTGTTTTGTATTATTGTGGTGAAGGTATATAGACGAGTGAAGAGACAGAAACAATTTTCCTCATCCATTTGCGTCAATGTTTACATTTCTAGTTTCAGTTACAAGCCATAAACGAACATCAATAAGCAGAAAAATGTAATAATGGGAAGAAGAAAGTAGGAATAGGAGGTCGTTTTGTTTGCTTTCTCTCCTATCCATTTCTGTTTGGCATTTGTACCTACATGTATTTACGTTCAAAATTTTCTTCCGACTGATGTTGCGTCTTACTATTATTATTATTATTGCCTACTCCAACACTACTACTACAACAAAGTTATACATTTGTACAATTTTCATACCTTCTGAAATACATAAATATAGGATTTGTCAAAAGGCAAATTGTCGTTTCCAGAACTATGAACAAACCGATTCCTAAAATATTTTCTTTGAAAGTGAGAAAATGACAAAAAGTTGCACAATTTGGTAGCTGTCGTAAAGATTATTTTGAGGAACCAGCAAAAAACATGCAAAATATGGGCATTGAAAAAACATAAAAGTTATTAGAACTAAATAAAGTTCCATATATCTGTCAGGTTAAAGTTTTGTAATTTCAAATTATAATTTATCATGTTGCCCCAAAGTGGATGTATAGGCTAATATAAGACCTAATGTCAATATATGTATGAACAGTTTCAAGTTATCGTTTCATTTGACTTTCTCTCTGTGGTTGATGATTTCCTTTAATTTTAACACGCTCTTCAATTCCAGCAAGGATGTTACCATATAAGCCAGCAGATGTAAAATAAAAGCTTTAATGCAAATGCTTCATTCATACACAAACGCGTTGGTCGCACACAGCAAGCCAATCTTTCGGTTGCAGAAACAAAACAGTACAAACCAAGCAAAAAGGTGTAATCCCGCAAATCAACCCCTTACATCTTATTTCTCACCATATGGAGTTCTAAAAATGTTCTCTCTCTTTCCTAGTACAATCAAAAAACCGTGTTGCTGAGAGAATTATATGACTTATCTAAGAATTTAGTAATAAATTCATATACAAGATTGTGATTGCATGAAGCATATTTTTTCTATACCAAAACAAAAATACAAAAACATATTTTAATCACTTTTTCTGTCATTTTCGTGGAACAGTTTTACATTTTTTCCAAGAATATATATTTTGTGCACTATAATTTGTGCCTATAATAAAAGATTTTGTATAAACGTTCAGCGGAAAAGCAGATACAGATATTGCAGTCTCATTGATTGATCATGGGCTTATTCGCTTGACTTTTACTTTTTTACTGACAATGAGCCTCAAGTATAAAAAAGTGAATTAGTAATAGAAAAACGAGAACGAGGGTGGTGGCGTTGGCGATTTATACTTACATCGCTTCTCCATGTTACTCATCGAGTGCGCTCAGATAAATAATGTTTGGTAAATAGATAGCCATATGGTGTATTATTCCACATCAAATTTAGACTTTACGACTGTTGGGTCTTGTTGTTTAACTTTACTCTATCTACCATGCATATCATAAATACCAGTTTCGGTTTCGTCAGTATACTACTGGCAACAATGATGGAATAGTTTGTCCCTGCTAATATTTATCTCAAGACAAAATTAAGCTTTATGAGAAGTAATTCATCCAAAGAAGAAAATGTCAATCGAATAAATTAGTCTTAAAGAGGAATGCAAAAAGTACGTCTGTTACTGACAAGGTGATGAACTGAGAATTCATTTGAGGGCTGCATTTTGGTTGAAAGAAAATTGAGGATTTTTTTTCGTTCTTTTGCTTAGGCTCATCACCATCTCTAGCACACTTTCTTCCATTTCCTACTCTCAGGCTTTTGTCTGTGCTGGAAAGATTTATAGACTTCTATTAAGTATGCATGTTAACCGTTATAGAACACGAGTTTATGAGTGAGTCTACAATATGTATGTGTTTTATTTTTCCTTGATATATATGTATCGTTGAATGCCTATAAAATTCATACAAACTTATACCGGAACAACTTGGAAGCGAGAAAAACCATTTCAGTGGCGACTACGAACAAAGTAGCAGACTATTTTACAAACAGCTTGCTCTTAAATCGAGTTGCCTTGTTGCCTCCTTTTATATATTTCCTTTAAACGGATTCTTGTTGATACGTATTTTTGTATGTAGAAAATATATTCTATTTGCGTAAATGTATATATGCAATGTGATCTTCTGTCTTTCTAAAAAAAGTAATTGCTACTTTCACAGTAGAAGATGTTAAAAGAAAAACGAGTAATTTACATGTGCTTGTTTACACAAGTTCATTTAGGCATTTTTGTTTTATACAACATATAATAGCAGGATTCAGTCTCTTTTTTAGATTGGATGATTGTTATGTTTACTATATGAATAACAGAGTAGTAATACATTAAAAATAAATAATGTCTTGTGCATGCTAGTAAACATGTGTGCGTAAGCGTGTTTTTTCCTTTCCCCTTTGCTTACGTTCAACCAGATTGAGTATCTCTAAAAAGTCATCCTCTTGTTAGATATTTTCTTTTCTAATAATTCACGTTTACATTTTTTGTCTCAGTAACTCGTCTCTTTTTTTCTTTACTGTCATTTTCCTTTTTTAAAATACGTACATTTTAGATTTAGCAACAACTTCTTCTGCATTGATTTTTCTTTCTTTTGATACACGCTCTTAAGAGCTTACCGTTTTGCTTTCAAGCAAGTAAAAGGTGAACCAGAGTCACGATTTTCACTAGTATTTTCTTTGATTTTAATTTCAACCGGATGCAAAAAAACTTATAACATAAGCATCTAGGAGTACAGTGAAAGTAGGGGAGATAGTAAAATTGATAAAGAGGCAAGAAAGCTGTACTATTTGAAGAAGAAAATACTCGAAGCCAAATACCTCAAGGAAAGTTAGCAAAATAAGAACCATTCTGAAAGGAAGAGACCAAACCTTTTCTTCTCTTAATCTCATGCTAAAATGTTGTTGGTTCTACGACCAAGCACATTCGTCGTGTTTTCTCCACGTACCTATATTTACCTATCTTTATCTATTTATAAAACGTGAATGTCATTTTTCATAACTGACAAAAGACAGATATCTAGTTTTAGCTTTTACTGGAGGTAAATGAAAAGTCAAAATGAATAATAATAATAAATATACAGAGAGAGATTATTTGCTAGAATACTTGGAAGTGGATGCCCATTCCTAGAAGAATCCAAAACTATAAACTGTCAAGCAAACATAAATGGATTGTACAGTATATACAACGGATATCTTTTTGAATTAAAACTTATTTATTTGTCCGATTCAGATAAGCATCATTTATGCAAATAGTCATCATATGGAATTTACGATATACGTTTACTAAAGATTTTGTCTAAAAAGCAGTTCCAATCAAAATGAAAAATATTGAAATCAGTGAGAAGGATTAGAAGGGAGTAAATAAGCAAGAGCACTATCATTCACTACCAAATCGATTCTCTTCAATTCATATGTACGATGATAATAATATTTGATATTAATGTTGTTGTACCCAAAATATGCAAGAGCAAGAAAAAATGTATCTTCTAAAGGAACGAGACTGAAATGGGAAAGCTATAAAGTTATAACAATACATTTATCTATCAAGTTCCAGAAAGTAAACCAATATGCTATGGATAATAATAGAAGATACTACACACAGGGGATATCTTTGATAGAAGGTATGGCGTTTCAACAGTCGATTCTTCTAAACACACACATGCTTGATCTGCTGCTTCTTTGTCTCCAACTCCCTTCTTGTTCTTCATTATGATTTCAGTTTCAGCCTATTCCTAGTGTGTGCTTTCACCCTTTTGGTTTTTATCAGTTGTAAAAGCATGATATTGCACAGTCAAAGCCATAAAAGTAAAAGCATACGGTAATGAAACTTGTTTCTCTTGCTTTTTTTGCTACATAAAGTTATTACTATTACAGTTCACTACCGAAAAAGTCTATCGTCGAGATGTTCACATCGCGAAAGGAAATGTATGCATCCGTTTATGTTTGTTAGGCTAATATCATCTTCGTGTCATTTGCCTATCAACGTTTCCTATTGTCGCCGTTTGTATAAGACAAAAAAAACAGAAAAGCTGTTCATTTTTGGTTCAAGCTAACCAGACTTGATTTTTACTAAATAGTGACCGACCCTACAAATGTTTCTCAAAAATATACAAGACACATATTACGCATATGTACATAAAATATTTTATACTAAAATGGAACAAATTCCGTAATAGCAAGCCAAACTATTA
Organism: Lepidocyrtus fimetarius; assembly: GCA_036507315.1. NCBI lineage: Eukaryota > Metazoa > Arthropoda > Collembola > Entomobryomorpha > Entomobryidae > Lepidocyrtus > Lepidocyrtus fimetarius. The sequence goes on along the minus strand of JAANSO010001549.1, from coordinate 7,163 downwards.
TTTTTCCTTCTAGTAACCCAAGTGAAAGCAAAATTAAAGAGAAAAGAAAAGCAACAGTGAGCATTTCGTCAAAACCATCAAATCAACTACTACATACTACTACAATGGTATCAAATTCATCCGTATAATAGTGATCATTAATACCATAATTTTTATGCTGATCGTAGTTTAATTTTATTACGAATGCATACTACAAACATAAGTATTGACAAGGATTTGTGCTAAAGTCAAAAAAGCAAGTTATTTTCTGTTCATTATATGGAGACATACAATTAATGATTATATTTGTGAAAGCAACAAAAGTATAATTTACCCAACCAACATGCATTTTGTAATTTATATTTTCCCTTAATTTTGCTTTCAGGAAAAGAATAAGATTGGAGAAACCATTATCTGACAGCGGAATTGGATGATAACAGTGCCAGACTGGAAAGGATGAAATATCCAATTAGTTTGCCCTTTCCTAGCATAATTAATTCTGCCAGTATCTTCTCTCTAATAATGCCGCACACATTCTGCGAGGAAAAACACTCACAGCATGACATCGTACTTATATTAACCCTTACCATTTTTTGTGAAAGATTTTGAAAATTACTAGATGTTTCTAGAAATACTCTATATCATTTGTAATTAAGGCTTCTCCAGCATATTATTCAGATTCGTTTACCTTTACTCAATTGACGTAACAAAACTGTTTCAACTAGATTATAAAATACATTTTGTGTATCTCTAGGCATTCCCTTAGATAAATACATATTATATAGATTGCCAAAAATATGTACATATTATAAAGGACCCCTGATGGATTCATGACTTACAACTTCAGAATATTGAATTCTCCTAACAAAGCCTCCAAAATTGTACATTTTGAATGGGTTTATGTGAATAATATATACAATAGTAAGCCACCGAGAGTAAAATACGCTGTACACTGCAAAATTCGATCAATTCTGTGGACTTTCAATCTTTCCTAATACCATCTTTAAATGCTTTCCCAAAGATACATCTAGACTTAATTTAGCAATGTATGTATACAGAATAGAAAATTAAAGAATCTATACAAAACATTACCTATTACAAAGGGGACAAAATTTAATCAAAAGTCAGGATTTATTTACTGATTGGTTACGACATACTATTGGATAGGTACGACTATATATTATGGCGTACATTCCTATTTCTGCTTTAGGGTTTAGACAAAGTCTAAATCCTTTCATCTGCTTTACCACCTACACAATCAATAAAAATCAAAAATGAAACTTTTTTAAACCGCACCATCTCCATTGAAAACATGCGGAATTTTATAGTTAAATACAGTCAGGTTGTATCGCGTCAGTGGAATAAACAAAGAGATACCAGTGTGCTACCTAGATTTGCGAACAAAGATCGTGTTTTAAAGTGTAAGATTCTCGTGAAAAACGTGTTTTCCCAAGTCTTGTGGATCATGCATGGGACAGTAAATAAAATCGATAATTTTTTGAATGTTTTTTGTACAAAAGCAAAAGTTTTCTTTAATTCTACAAGATAAAATAAAAACCTTGAAAGTAATAAGGTATTGCCATTTTTGTTAATTGGCGTTAAAAGTGTCAGCATTATTAAGAATCTGTAGAAAGGGGTTATTATTTCGATTTAAAACAAAGTCATTTATTTTTATTTGACCAGTGGGCGAACAAGAGATTGATATTTTCTTTTATTTTCAGATTTTATGCCTATTCCTTCTTCTTTTACAATTCTCAGTAGGATAAAACTACGAGGAACATACCGGCGATAAATTAGTCTGAAATTACATTACCTGCGTGTCTTTGTGCAACAAATGCTAATCAACAAACATGGAAAGTTGAATAAGCTGTGCGATGGTAAAGAAGTTGAAGCCTCAGTTATTAGGAGGAAGAGAGAAAGATAGAAAGGATAAAATTTCTCTGCTGTTACATATCTACTAACAATCATGCTCACATGTACGTGTAGATATAGGTATATAGGAGGTAAATGAAAATTATAGTTTATTATTACATTGTTCTTGTATATGCTTCTTTCTCTGCTAAAATAATGGCAGCCACCACAAACTATGAAGTGGTGCCTCTGCCTCATGCTGGACTTATATAATTTCTTAAATAGTATGCCTATATTACCTATACAGTCTTTTTTAGTAAATCTGCTTGCTTGGCTTGTTTGCCATCAATTCACCACGAACGTAATATAATAAAAAAGAGTACGCACCATTTTCCTAAAGATAAAGCATAATATCTGAAGGACAACGTGAAAGAGGACGGAAGCAACTAAAGAAGATTCACCAATGAGAGAGAAGAGAAAATTGAATTAATGCATAATGGTAATCAATGAGCCATGAGGTAGGGAAAAGCAAAATGTATTGTATATAATGTTGTCCCTTATTACAGGAAAAAGTGCCTTCCTTCTTCACGTCATCGAATAGTCTTTAAATGTCCTTTTTTATGATCCTGTCATCATCATCGAAACTTTCTCTCTACACTGACACAACGTACTCTATGATTATTAAAACCCATAACACTGTATATTTATTGAATTTGTATATTGCTCCTTCTTTTAGTATTTTTCAGTTATATTTATTTATTTAGCTATACAAGCATTGCTTGAAAAAACAAAAATGGTAAAGTTTTATAAAAAACAGCTATTCAACAAGGTTCTATTACTGCAAGCTATATATTATATATAGTAGTGATGTAAAAATATTGCACATTTCTTTTGAACCTCTTACAGATATGAAGAGAGTGGTTTAATAACCCAATCTTTCGTGGAGTGTGGTAATTGTTGTGATACGCTTAAAAGAAGTATTGCAAGTAAAGCATTTGTACACAGCTGGGTTATTTCAGAATATACATCCTATCGAGGAGAAAGTGGAAAGTAAAACGGTGAAGACTTTTGGATAAAGTCACACGAGTAACAACTGTTGATATCATACTGTCTACTATAATGTCTGAGCGAGTGAGGACTATGAGGAGTCATGCATCTGGTAAAATGAATCGAAAGTATTAGATGGAGTTAGCTCATAAGAATTTCTCTCACTTTCTCTTGCAACTTGCTGCTCAAAGTGTCAAAATGGTTGTTGGCCGAAATATGTCTTTGTAGTCATGTTGGGCGCAGTAGGTGTAAAACAAAATGTACATACAATACAAAATTTATTATATTTCTAGATTTAAGCAACAAAGTAGTGGTTCAGCTGTGATAATAATAAGACTGCTTGCTTACGTAATAGTACCAGAAGAGGTTTTTTTGGGGAGAAACTAGAATTTTTTGTATTACTTTAAACATGATAGAAGAAATGGCGTTTGGACAAGAGAAAATGGCTGTCACATTAATGGCTTTAATCTTGTTGCCTGTTTGATTGCATGAAGGCACTTTTAAAGGAAAGTTCTTTTTCCTTGGTTAAACAGGATTCCTGACATGATTGCTTCTCAACATGCCATTATTGTTACCAGTATCCATCTTTCAATGTATTTTTATAGAGTTCTGAATGGCAAAGAAGCTAAAAAAGGAGAGCATCGAAAAAAGATACGTTATTGGAAGGCTCCATAGTTTCACTTAATGGTGGCCATCATTATCGAGATCAAGACCGCCACTATTATACTCAATTGCATTATATATCATTCATATTATTATGTAACAAGCCAAGTAAAACTATAGACATTCTTTTGTAATATCCATGCATGAAATAACTTTGAACCTTTGCAAACAACTCTGCGGCAAAAGGTTGGTTAAAATGGGTGGAATCTACAAAAAGGCGCAAAGTTAATATATTACGAAATGATGGAAAGTTAAATGTGGAAAGTACACACTTTCAAAATCGATATGCGTTTTTGTACGTACAATATTATAGTATTTTCTTCCCTTTATATTAAATTGATTCACAAGTGACTCTAATATTCCGATTTCTCTACTAATGTTGTTGGTGTGATAATATGACTGAGTTTAGCTAGTTTCATGATGGGTGGGTGGGACTGGTAAAAGACTTTAATTTTGTCTGTGCCACAACCAGCAAGCAAAGTGGGAAACGTAATATCAAAAGTTCAAAATAATACAGAGTAGCAAGAATCCCTCCAATGACTAGCCCAGTATAGGAAATAACTTTTTTACTGTATAATAAATAATAGTTTTTGGAGTTGTAGCAAAAAGGTAAAAAGGTATTATTATTTCCAGCAAACAAAAAAAAACAAAAAAATCATCCTTCCGTGTACTATTAATATTTTTGCCAATTGGTGAAAAAAAACTTTCACCGCCTTTATTCAATAATTCCAGTCACAAACGCATGGAATTAATTAAAATTGTGAGTTTCAATAAATTTCAAAATTTTACACTAATCCATGAATTAAAGTTCAGCATAAAAAATGAAAAAACTCAGAAGAACACTTTGGTTTCTTTTAAAAAATGGTAAATCCGGATTTAAAATTGTCGTAAAATTTTTATTAAAATTATACCAATGTCTTGTGTTGAGGAGAACGCTGTAGGAGCTTCAGAGAAGGGCAAGATGTAATTAAAGCGGTTGGAACAAGGTGTACTATGATAGAAGGTACACAAGGTAAGAATATGAAAACACACAGTGCTGCCACTAATAGCTATGCAACAGCAAGAAGCTTTAAATCCTTCCTGCTTCTTTCTTTTTATGTACTATTATACCACCTGCGCATCCCGCCACGTGACCCAAGAGAAGAGAGAAAAAGAGAAAGGATCGAGTTGAAATCGATCGTCGCGTTCTCGCAGTACACAAAGATATGTACATCTTTTGGGTGTTATATATACTTTGGAGAAAGTATATAACTAAAGATGCTAAGCTCTATTATTATTATTACCATCACCACAACATTCATAGCTTTTGTCTGTTTTAGGGCGAGGGAGGCAAAATTTTAAGCAATAAGCAAACCATATGGGTAGTTTCGTTCTTTAGCTGGAAAAGCAAAGTCAGTCTCTTTACAGGGTGAATGAATTTGTCCGTGTTTTTCTATCCATTAGCTAGTCCAATCCTTTCTACATAGCAACTTCCAATGTTTCAATTGTATTACAAATTTTGCCACCCAACTACAGCTAGTTTTCCGCTTTTAGTGTGCGCTCTACACAAACTCCTCACTCTAATTTACTTGATTTTGTCAAAGTTTTGGAAAAAGCCTGTGGAATCATTTCTTTGCCTAGTGAAAGAGCTGTAATAATAAAAGCAACTCTTGGCGAAAGCCTTAGCTAAGTAATACTGTGTGTGGCATAAGGAAAGGGACTACAACGGATACTAGCTATACAACAATATATTATGTAAAATGCAAAGGTACTGCCAGTGCACTTTAAACGTAATATGGCGCTGAGTAGACGAAAACTTTAATCTGCATGGGTTTTTAGCTGGGAATTATTTATTTTTTTTGGTTGCATTTAGAGACTGGAGAAAAAAGTAACATGTATATAGTTTGAAGAAAAATCCTCTTTGTACCCTCTACTTTCATTTAGTCAGTCAATGTTCTAAGAAGAAAGGCCGTGTTTCTGGGTTTTATTGCATATTACACCTACATAGACCCAAGAAGGGAGAGACTATAGCGAGAAAAATCATTGCCAGTAATCCATCCATGTACTTTCCCTTTTTCGTAGCTCTTTGTTATGATTACTCAGCAGCAGCAGCAGCAGCAATGATGTGTACCTCTCATCTATATACTAACTTCTTCGTACAAGGAAAGAGTGTGAACAAAAGAGGAGAATCTTGCCGTTTTGTGTCGAGATCCTCACAGTGAGCGCACGAGCGTGTGCATGCGCTGGTAGAATGAAAAATCTTAAATTCATAACTGCTGCTGCTGCTTTTGGACGGATAAATATGCACGCTGTTGTAATAGTGAAAGAAAGTCTGATGGTGGTGGTAGAAAATGTTCTCTTGCTAGCAACTAGCCAGATTTGAAGCGCTCACAGGTCTCCCTCCTTTCCAAACTCAAGTTTTTGAGTATATAAATGCTGCAAAAGTGTTATACTTTTCTTTCTGTCTCTTCTTCTTGCAAAGGAAAGATCATCAGTGGTGGTGCGTATGGCTGGGATAAAAGTAAAAGGTAAAACTTTGCAACAGCCATAAACATACCGACGAAACAGTTTCCATTTCATTTTACGTTTGGAGTAGTACGTTAGAGTCGAAACAGCAAAATCCTACTAGAGCGACAGTTTCTGATCACATTTGTATTAAAGAAAGGTATAAAAAGAACTACCATAAGCAGTCATCCTTGCACTCTACTTGTGCTCTAATATTATCGTTAAAAGTTTCATCATCATCATCAGCATCAACAACAACCAAAAAGAGAAAGTTCATCGGACAACCTCAGTCAGTCTCTTTGCCATGTCAGTACTCTTTATTTTCTTCTACTACACTCTCTGTTGTATTGTCAGTGTTTGTCTTGTCTTAATTCTACATTTTTGCCTCTACATATATTCCTACTCAATATATATATTTATATTTCGTTCTATACCTTTCTCTTGCTTTTAAAAAAGAAAATTAGGAAAGAAATATAACCTGTTTTGTTCTCCAATCCTTTTCTGAGCAGTTGTCTATATTTACTCTTAACTTTTTTCTATGTGCTTTACTTTTATTGATGGCTTCGAATAGTTTTAACATTGTAATTTAATGTTTGTTTGACGTGCTAGCTACTTTTAAAACATATTCGTTATTTATTCCAGCTTGAACCTTTGTTTTTTTGTATACTGCTTTGGTCATTAAAACAATTATTGTTCGCTTTCTTTATGCTTCTCTGTCAAAATTTAAAAGCTGTGAAATCTTCTTTTCTTTTAAGATTTTAAAATGATGTGTCTTGTCTTTGAAGTTTATTAAGGCATAATTAATTTCAACTCTTTCTACATAAGCTGTTTAATTTATACATGTGCTGATTTCTGGTGTGTATTGCGTATTTTTATTTTATAAAAAACAAACATTCTTATAAACCAAAAACATTTGCAGCAGAAATATTTTCAAGAAGATCAAGAAAGCTTTATTGTAACATGCCACAAGGAATTTTCAATTAGTAATCAAGTGTTATCATCACCGTTCGGGAGGAGGAAAATTATTCCGGTAAGTATATATATATACTTACAAGCTCTAATTAGTAAACATACTTTACAATAAAACTTTATACACACGCACGTCATTTATAATACTTGAAACCCCAAAATCTTCCCTT
>JAANSO010001548.1:0-16500 GCA_036507315.1 Lepidocyrtus fimetarius | reverse complement strand
TAAACAGGGTAGGAGACTGGAGGGTAGGAGAAATCCTAGGGGAGGAGGTTGGTGTGGGGAGGAGAACGCCGGCTTCCAAATAATTTGCTTTATTTTTATTGCATAACAAATCAACCTAATCAATGCGTATACCATCCAAACATCATTATGTTTTCTTTAAACTTCTTCTTTTAAACTTAATATAAGGCAATGTGAAGGAAATTCCTTGTTTGTCATTTGTTTTAAATCAGAAGCTTCATCATAATTATCATTATATAGCAGCCCCTACAATAAAAAACAGGAATAAATAATTTTTATTCATATTTTATGATGAAGTTGAAGCTTCCTGTCTATCGCTTTAAATTTTATAAAAAATGTATTTTTACTTGTGCATATGCCAAGCTTCTTCATTTTTATAGAAAAAAATATTCAAAACTCGTGAATGAAAGATTAAAAACAAAACGTGCTTTAAATTCATAATTTTTTGCAATTTTCAGTCACTCCCATCATCACGGTCTCTTTTTATATTCTAATACTGACTAATCATAGGCAAATTGAGCTTTAAAAGAAATATTTTGTTGCGTTTATGCCATAAAAACTGAACTGATGAAAGAAATAGGGAGAAGTTTATAAACAAACAATTTTGTTTTATGCTTAATTAAGTTCCCACAATAATTACTATAAAAAGTGAAAAACGAACTGATTTAGATCTTAAATTCCCAAACAGTTCTTCTTAAGTTAGTGATCGGAATGCGATATGATTAACAAGGTGTAAAAATACATGACAGAAGACTTCTGTCATGTCTGTCGTAAATGTCGTGTGTTGTTTTCAATCAAACAATTTTGTTGTAAAGTTTCTCTTCTTTTTTAGTTTTGAAACGCATGCGAATGACGAAAATGGCTTTTAATCATTTCCAATTTCTCTAAAATTTAAAAGAATTTAATTTTAAAAAATAAATATTGAATAATATAGAAGTGCTGACAAATATTAACAATTAACCTATTTGTATATTATGCTTCCGCTGTAATTATTATAGAATTTATATAAAAGGTTTAATTTCATCTACGAGGAATTCGACATTTTGACACTAGCAAAAAATTGCCAAAATCTTTTAACGTGTTTTTATGTGTGGAATATTCAAACTTGAACACATTCTCACTGATAATGACATTTGTCAAGTCACAAGCATAATTTCGTGGGAGTACTACATTGCATGCGTTGCACTTTCCTCGAGGAGGAAATGCATTTTAACTTTAGACAAATTATATCCACAACCACTGGTACCTACATGAAATTATGACTTAATAACTGCAATTTTCCTTTATGCCTCACACGCGTGACAAATGCAGAATGCAAGAAATGTCGAAAAAAACTGTAATCATCTTTTTAAAACTTTATTTCGCTTTATACATAATAATTAATTATGGTACAGTAACATCTCTAAAATCTGTTATCTGTTTTGTAACAGCAATAGTAGAGTATCATCAACAACTCCGGAAGGAAATAAATCCTTTTCGTTTATCTCTTTTGCATTTCTTTAAACGTTGACATTCTAAACAAAAAACATGACAATTCGCTTTCCCTTCAACTTGAACAAACACACATCATCGTAATTAATTACCCTTACATGTTTCATTATTTAAACTTGGTTTTTGTTTTTAATTACTTTTAATTATTGTACTTTAACTCATCAGGCTTAAATTACTTTTCGCAATAATAAAAAAGGTAAATGTGGGAAGGTAATAAAACAGTTCAGTAAATGGCTACTTTGAATGACCATTAAACTATGGCGTATATGTGTGGTTGTTTATCTTTTTTCTATAAAAGAACATAAAATGGTTGTTTTAATTTTTATAATTAGATAACACTTAAATTATTATTTCTTGTTTACTAAATGGATGCCATTTTAGTAATCATATTGGCCATTCCTCTAGACACCTCATGAACTGCTGAACCTCCCATCAAAATCCCTTTTGCTATTGTTTCCCCACTCATTTTTGACATTTCTTTACGGACAGCGTGAATCCCTCCGGCTACGGCGTCCACGCTACTCCCCATCGCTGTAAAAATCTTCGGCCAGTCCTGCAGATGCTGAGTTATCGGACCGTGTTGATTCTGTTAATCCATAGAAATAATGTTCAGATGATCTTTAATGACTGGCAAAATAAATTATTTATATGTTAAATATTAATAAACAAGTTAATCAGGATTAGATTTTAAAAGAAAAGTAAATTTGTCAGTCATTTCAGTCAAAAGAGGTGATGATGTTAGCTTCAGGAGAGAGATGAAGATCCAGTTTTTGGTACGGATGAATACAAACCTCTGTTGAAGATGGACCGGACCCACCACTGCTTATAGTTTCAGCAATGGAGGCAGGGGCAGAAGGACCTGAGCTAGAGTAAGATGAGGGATAACGAGACCTTGGAGGCCTGTATGGTCTGGATCTGTGTCTGTAAGGTCTACTACTGTACGACGAAGGTCTAAGCGATCCTGCTAATCCTGTTAAACTATCGCTAAGACTAGAAATACCTAAGGAGAGGGGCGACGCAGCCAAAGCTAGTGAAGAAATATGGGAAGCCACTGGTACTGCGATTGGGGAAGCTACGGCAATAGGCGCTGGTCGGTACACAGTTGCTGGGACTGGGTAGCGAGATGCAAGGCTTCCTAAACTGGATGAGACATAGGGTGTGGAAGAGTAAGATGGAGAAGCAAAGGAAGGAGAAGAATAGGGAGAGGAAGAATAGGATGGAGAGGCTGGAGGGTAGTTGGAGGAAGATGATGGTGCGTAAGCTTCTTTTGAGTAGGAATATTCTCCTTCAGATTCAGGATCAAACTCTCGCTCACGGTGTTTCCTACCTCCGCGGCCAAACATTCCTCTGAGGACGTTAATGGGAGTGTGCTGAAAACGTTTTTTATTCTTTCTTTTAGACTTTTTATGTTTTTTGTGTGTAATTTGTTGAAGGTTTTTGAGGTGCAGTAGAAGCTGGTGCTGGTGCATGTGGTGGTGGAGGAGGTGGGTAATAAGGTACTGGTGGGGGTGGATGATAAGCAAGTGGGGCAGGATATATGGATGAAGACAAGAGTGGAGATGATACTGGTACTGGTGAATGGGGTGGTGGTGGTGGAGGTGGACCTCCACTTGAATATGAACTAGAATAAGGTGAGGAAGGTGCAGATGAAGAATAAGTGGAAAAGGGACTAGGTCCAGAGGAAAAAGAACCAGAGGAAGAGGAGGGCATCGAGTAAGAAGTCACTGTCATAGGTCCAGAAGAAGAGTAACTTGGTCCCGAGGAAGAATAACTTCCAGGTCCATGTGAGTCAGAAGAATAAGTTTCAAAGGAGTCAGGTAATGAGGAGGAGTAAGGTCCTCCGGAAGAATAAGAAGGAGTGTCGTCTAACAAGTCAAATGAAGACAAAGGAGCAGCAGAATAACCAGAACCTGAAGACGGAGATGAAGAATATCTTGGAGGAGAAGGTCTCCTTGAATAACTGGGACCACTACTACTTGAAAAATACTCTTTTTCCACATAAGTCGGTCCCCTGCTTCCCCCGCTATACTTTGAACTGGGCCCAGGGGAATACTGTGAACCGGAATCTACTTCCTCGTAATCTGCAACAATACCAGAATTAGCACTGGCTGGTTCACTAGGCGAAAGGGAGTCTGCAAGAGAACTGGCACCACTTCCTTGTTGCTGTGAAGAAGCTTCTGAACCAGGCTTGTAGTCATCGTAAAGCTTGGTAAGTTGCTTGGCAAAATTTCTAACGATACCTTTTCCACTTTGTTTCTTATCAATTTGGAAGCCATCATTTCCAGGGAAGAAATCCGACTGAGGATTTAAAGTTCTGTATACTGGCACTGACGGAGAGTCACTTCGAGAAGTGCGAACAAAGCTTGTAGCCATATTTGACAGCAAATTCTGTTGTCCTTCGATATGACTTGGTCTGTTCCCAATCATTGCAAAATTATTCGGTCTAAACTGTTGATTGTTGTTGTTATTGTAAGTTTGGTAATTAAAGTAATTGTTGGTCGATGTCACTGGTGGCTGTCATCGTCGTTGGTTTTAAAAAGTCTTTAATGTTAATAATGTCTGAGGAAGCTGTCGGATTTTTCACTGCGTTATACGTACTCATGTAGCTCTTCACGTAACGGTTAATCAAGTTCTTGCTACGAGTGTGGGGTGAATTGTGACTGCTCATTGTGGAGGGTAACAAGCTAGCAAAAGCTGAGCGGAGTGGAGAAGGTCTCCTGAAAAAACTACTTACGAGGGGTTTTAAACCCGGGCTCCATTTATTCCTAGGAGGGGCATAACTTTGGCTGGGGCTACCGTGATGGTTATACGATGGGGGACGGTATCTTCCACCTCCCGAAGAGGATGGAGGCAATTCCTCCGGAAGTTCTTCACTGGAGCTGCTCACACCTCTTCCCCCGTACCTTCCTCCAGGGGAAGCAGCAGGAGCATTCTGATGATGTCTTCCTCGTCCATGTAAACGAGGATCGTACTTTACTCCCCAACGATTATTTCCAAACTTGTCAGGATAAGGGGGACCCGGCATATCCGGCAAGTTGAGTTGTGCAAAGGACAGCTCTATAATCGCGAATAGAGCACACCCCGATATGGCAAGTATTTTGACTAATTTTCCCATTTTAATTGATTCTTGCAGATTACTCCCAAAGTTCTTTAAGAATTCATCCGTTAAAAGATCAGATGAAAATTTTCCAAAACTGTGTTTTCAAACACTAAATTAACTCAAATTTAGTTAAAACACTTCCACTTTCCTAAATTAAATTATTTTTTATACAAATTGTTTTACACAGGCACTACTGCTCTGGCCACTTCATTTCAGAAGTGCCGGAAGTTAACTACTACGACGACAGATCCTACAATTTCTATGATTTGATTATCTTAAAGAAGAAGACTTTTCTTGACGCTTAATGTATTGTCCTCCCAAACAGCATTCAAATTAATTATCAAAAAATCACGAAAGGAAAAAAAACAAGTTGCCACCTTTTAAAAAACAACTATCACGTAACTTTACAACGAATTATTATTATGCAATTTCCTCTTCTTTTCGCGGCGACACTCACTCAAAACGCTATTTGGCTAAATGTTGTTGATGATGATGGGCATTTTTTAAAAAAAGAAAAGATTTAAAAAATTGGCAAGAAGTCGAAGGCAAAGTTAAATTATGTAGAAAGCTGATGATGCATGATTTGTCGCTGTCGTATTCTTCCCCTACCCCTGCAGTTGAATAAAAAGGGGATGATAAGTTGCTGCTGCCGCAAGGATGCTGTCCGCTAGGTTATCCGTTTCAGTATGACCATCATGTTCTTCTGTCGTAGTTTATATAAATATCTTGTAGAAAAACTTTTTCTATAAAAAGCGAAATCCTTTTACTTTTTCTAATGACGATTGCGCTTGTGTTGTAATAATGACGATAATAGCGTGGATGTGGAATGTCAAGATTTAGAATTCAAGATCCCTCCACAATCCATTTAATATGAGGAAGAAAAGAGCAACAAATTGTGATTACGAAAGGTATAGAGACCACAGGCAAAGGTAAAAAAGAGCAAAAATGTGCAGAATTGAAGGAGTGGAGTGGAAGTGGACTTGTACAAAATAATAAGAGATTCTTAACATTTTTTAAGGAAAATAATTTACAATTTGTGAAAAATGTGCGTTTGCCATTTATTTGTGTGGTTTGTCTTTGTTTTAGGAATGTTGTGCTATCTTTTATGTAATTATGATTAAAAGCTGTGCTCTCTGTAAATAAATACAAAACGTAATAATCGTAATAAACAAAAATAGAGAAAAATGAGTTGTGCTTGCAATACAATCCTGTTAAAGATTCATTTAATGTTAATGTAGAATGATATCATTATTATCATTATGCATGTAGCCAGTTAGTTTTACATTTTACACACTGTTTAAATAACTTCCTATAACAATATCGTCATAACTTGCGTGTTCTGCTTTGTATCAATAAGGGCTACATAAATGCAACAGACAACAGATCTGCAGATTATCCCATCGTTATTATTATCATTTAACAACAACATCATTCTTAACGTCAAATGATAAGTTTGCATAATTGTTAAAAAAGGAAATGCGCTTTGTTGCATTTTCTGTCTTTGCTATTAGCTTGAATTTTTAAAGAATAATAATTTAAAGAATTTAAATAAAATTCAAAAAATAATACTTTTGGTGAATATATCTGTAAAACTAATTTTATGTCATGCGATCTATAAATTTTAACCCGAAACATTTAACATAAATGTTATAATCGTCTACAAATGGAACTTGTTAAAACCAATCAAGTCTCACGAAATTAAACTATTTTAAAACAAATCTTAAATTAAATTTGTCACAATTATATTTTATGTTTAAGGCATACACTTTTTGAAGGGATTGTAGGTAGTAAGCTATAATTATTGGTTAGATTGATAAATAACTAGGTAATTTGGCTTCTGTATTATTAAATCTTTATTAAAATCAAAAGTGTACTAGTTTTTATTTGTTTGATTTGAATGCTCACTCGTGTGATAAAGATGCGTGTTGTAATGCAAGCTATTAACTTTCATGTGCACTGCGTATGCTCATATTTTTGTTGTCATTCAAACGTAAAAATAAATCCTCCTTTTAAATACTAAATTTGGCTTAACCACCCACGCATCCAACAAATGCAGTTTAGCATCTTGCAAGAATTGCAATGATACAGGAACTAAACAAATTTTTCTTTAACCATCACTCATTTTTATTGCTACCTGATGCATTTTGTGAAATTAAATGCTATAAAGGCTTTGGGTGTAAAATAAGGAGCTTCAATTATAAATTAAAGATTACGAGCAATAAAACCAACTTGAATTAAAACTAGACCATCTGTAATTATTCTATCTTTTTATCCTCCTATTCCTGATTACGCAATAAATCCAAACTATTTTTATTTGTATAGTAACCTAAATTAAATCCAAACTATTTTTATTTGTATATTAACCTAAAACTATCCATTATTAGATTTTTTATTACTTCGGAAGTAAAATAAAAATGGGAGATTCGCCTCGACAAATAATCTGGACGTTTTTTCTACCCTTCTCCTCCTCCATCTGTTTAATACCTGCCCCTCCAATAAAAACTAATTAACCCAGTTTTATTTTTAATTTTAAATGATCATCTAGGCCATTAATATAGACTTGAAGCAGATTCTGACATGAGCTATGGTGCCAAGCAAGAAGACTAAAATGTTTGAATTAAAACGATTAAAAAAGAGTCAGGTTTAGAGCCAAACCACAGACTAAAGATAAGAAACGCATGTGGTCAGCGGTTGAATTATTACGTGCAGACAAAATGGAAGTTTCGTTTTTCTTACGCAATATAAGATTGAAACACGCTACTTACGCATGTGCTTAAGCACGTTTACGATTTCAGTGTCTGCGCAATCACTTTTTTACAATAATGCGTGAAATGTGAATGCATTTTCGTAATCTCTCAATTCCATTCAATTTTACAAAAATGCATTTTCTTTTCAGAACGCCTTTAGATTTGCCCAGTTTTTATACAGATAAGCCACCATCATCAATCAACGCATCACTAATTTTTTTCTCAAGACTATTTTAGCCTCCCATTCACATTCAATTTAACTTGCCTACAAATAAAAATCTAATTACTTTTTTGTTCCGTCTTCCGCTTCATTTTGATGGTGAGATGGGGCAACCATAAGTACCTACCCATTGTATTTGCTGACCAAACGCAGTTACAAATTGTGCGAAAGAAAAAATCCCAACAATGCAAAAATATTTAATGTGACTCGAGTTTGTAGTAATCACGTGCTAAAAAATTGAATTACGCCCCACACAATGTGAACAGTTCATTCTCTAACTTATTTCAGGAATTTAGATCAGGCATAGAGCCATATTTTTAGTATTGAGCGCATTTAGAGTAGCGTTATGTAATCAAATTGTAATTACCTTTTTTACAAAGTTTTACAGTACGCCTCCTCTCAATGAATGAAAGAGCATTTATGCTATGGCAGTAGCTGACATCGTTTTCATTTTTAATTTCAATTAATTTTAATTCAGGATTGAGATCCATTGCAAAGATAACATCAACTGATCTTAAGATAGGAAAAATTATGTAATCTTTTGTATCTATTTAAGTGATTTTAAAACGGTTCATTGAATATCAAACATTTCTTTTAAAAAAGTTCTGATGATTAAAATTTAATCTTTTTAAATTTTATTACATAATTTAGGTATTTCTAGCATCAACCATCCTGTCTGGCTTATCTGTATAGCTGATTGCATTGATTTCTGGTGTATTACAAAGCGATTGAGCAGAACTTGCTATAAAAATAAAATCAATCTTTACAAAAAACTACAAAATTAATATTCATTATTTTGTTAACGAATGATAATTGCATTGGCAATTTCTACCTTCTACCTACTTCTTTGTGATCTTTTAATTCTCTGTTCTAGCTGAAATGCTAAATTCTGATAGCAGCGTTAGGTTGCCATTTCGTACCCTTCCTAAATTTGCAAACCTGACTAAATTGAAGGAGCAAAGCATATTAAATAAAAATTCGGACCGGAAATTGTTTTAAAATAAGTTTTGTGACTGATTTGTCATCTTATGAGTGTCTTTGGTAATTCAGTATGACTTCTTCAGACTTGGCTTAATTTTCCTTTGTATGGTCTATCCATTTTACAAATTCTAAAAATTCTATTTAAGAAACAGAAGTGAAAAAATGCATTTGTCAAATTCAAATAATTTTATGACAAAATTTAAACGAATTAATTAGTTTGAAACATGGCGAGACATGCTACTTTCATAATTTTAAAAAAATTGGCAATGAACTTACCAAAATTTTTAAAGGACTATCATTACCTTTTTCAATACTTTGTCTTGACCTAAAATGAAATTATAAACTTTTTACGATAATTATTAATTATTGGTTTTGTTAGGTAAATGCTAACAAATATTGTTTAAAAACCCTATTCTGATATTACGCATAATTTTTATCAAAAATTAATAGTTCAATATGTTTTAAAAAATGTAGTTTTATATAAACATGAAGACAACTAACGAAAATGAAGCTACTTTTTGAAACAGTAGCAGAGACATTCTCAATAACAACTTACGTAACATTGTCATCCTCATCAGTGTATCGTAATTATATCCGCATCATTATTTTGCTACATGCTCTTATCATAATAAGGAATCTTGTTTTATTTCTAATTTGAAAAAATAGTCAACAGTGTAGCGGTTGTGTTGATAAAGTCTAAAAATAATAGAGAATTACTGTACAATCATGTTGTTCTTGTTATCACGTTCAAAACAGGAAAAATAAGTTTGCTAAAGCGCAATGAAAAATAATATTATGCGACAATTTTTTCTTCCTTCCGTTCTTCCTTTTCATACTTATCTTTTTGTGCTTATCAACTTTATGAACTAGTTGAACAGGGGAATCCTCTGCTTGTAAAATGTCAGCTTTTGCTGCAAGCATTGAGGAATTGTTGAATTAAAATTTTTGGCACTTTTATAGCCAAGGGGGTAGTGTGAACGTAGCAATAGATAAGCTGCAGGCTTTTTGCGCATTTTACTTGTCAATATTGTCCCTAAAGGGAACTCTAAAGATCTAAATTTGTTGTTAGGCCAGATCAATGCTTATCTATGTAGGTTTCCTCATTTATTGGTGAATAATTTTTTCCAAACAAGATTGACGGGAATTGCATCTGCGACTAATGTGTACGTGAATTGGGTAAGCATAGTCCCCAAAAATAGATAAGAAAAAGTGGTTTTGGTAAAGACAAAAGAATCAAATGAATGAATTTAGCAGTGAATGTATGCGTGTCGCAAAGGAAGTGAAATTTTTGTCTTGTCAGAGAAATTTGATGAATTCAAGAATTACTTTGCATGCAATTTAAAAATGTAAATAAATAGCAGACACAAGTCAAATAATGATTGAAATTGGAATTTTGATTGCAAAAAATCAACACGTTATGCAGAGTCAAGTTACATTATTTGTAATTTATTTAATTATTATACACATTCAAACTTGATTTTTGAAATTAATCCATTCATATCAAATAAAGATATAAAGAATGACAGTTATATAGCAAAACAAGTTGCGTAACTTTTTAAACATACTTAATTGTTCACGAACTTCATTATTTTAACAGATGAACAGATAATTATTCAATTACATATATATATCTGTAGATTTAATGGTACATGATCTGAGTATCTGATAAACTAACAAAATCAATCTGATTTCTGGAATTTATATAAAGTTTTCAATGTTTAAAGTTTGAGAACAAGAAGTTTACCGATGTATAATACGAAGGAGAAAAGTAATACAGGCAAAATGTGAATTTGTTTCAATTACCAACGGGTCTCATTTAAGGTATGGACTAATTTATTAATTGTTTTGTTTTATGCATTTAGTCAGCGCGTTGAAATTCTCTATAAGGGAGGCATGGAAGGACGTTGATTTAGTAGAAACCTACAATCAATTACAAAGTGAGGTACCAACCTACAAAAACAATTTCCTAAAATATGAACAAAATGTCGAGGAACACCCAATCTGAAAAACTCGTTTACGTAATAAAACTGGATTGTATCAAACTAAATCCAGAATTTGGGACATTTTTCCCCATCATTACTTGCTATTTCATCCAGTATCAATTTTAATTTTTAGTAAGACTTGACTAAATGAATTTCGACAATCAAATTTTAGCAACATAATTGTTTATATTTGTTAATTTGGCATAATTTTATAAAATTATATATCCTACGTACATTTACTAAATATACTGAAATCACAGGCTGAAATTAAAAACAAGATTAGAACAATTTTGTTAAACTAAATTTTTATTATTATTTAATTCAAATTTAACTAAAATTTTGTGAATTGTAGCTAATTATAATCAGTTTTAACAAAGTATTGTAAATTGGTATTGGTAATTTCTATAGAATACTTTTAATAGCTCGAACAGTGACAAAAAATACAGTCGTGAGAGAACAAAATTGAACATTTGCAGACAAAATACTGCTGATGAGATGGACTAATGTATTACTTCTTCTTTGAAAGCTTGTCAATCATGTACTTCACAAACTTTTTCCGTTTCTCTGCAAAGAAAAAATAAAAACAGATTAATAAAAATTGCTTAGTTTAAATAATTTCATAAAAGCAAGTTTTAATAATTTATAATTACATATTAAATACAGTTTACAGCTCAGCGCAAATTAATATTTATTTCTTTAAGCTTTTATCACTCGTAGATGTCGTAGCTTTCTTTGGCTTCAGTTTCTTTTTCTCTGCAGGTGCACCCGCAGAAGTAGACTTTGAGATTATTTTTGCAATAGGTTTTGCGTCTTTTGTTTTAGGCTCATTATTTTTATTACTTTTGCTAGCGCCATCACCAACATTCATCTTTCTTTTCATCAGCTTTGCTCTTATCACCAGAATCAGCTTTAACTTCACCATTTACAACCCCATCACCTTTCCCTGCATCAAGCTTATCAGTTGCTACCTCAGGCTTAGTCGTTGGAACAATATCAGGCTTATTATCATTGCTATTTACAGAAGCAGCATTGCTTTCACTATCTTTTGCCTCAATAACCGTGACCGCGCCAATAACATCACCGGCACCCTTTTCATCACCACCAACCCCAGCCGTAACAGTCTCTCCTTCTCCATCAATTTCCATTTTTTGTTCATTTTCAATCTTACTTGCGTCAGTGATTGCAGGTTCCTGAGTTGGGTCCACTTCCTCCGATGGAGGCTCTGGGGTAGCACTAGAGGATGAAGGGGGAGGAGGGAGTGGGATGGCTTGTAGGGAGTTGATTGGTTGTTCTTCCTTATCAGTCTCTTTTGGCTTTGCTTCATCTGCAGAGGAGGAACTCATTTCCATATTTTCCGAACCTGAATCATCGTCGCCTCCTGTTTTCTTCTCTAATTTGGAGATACAACTTTGAATATTTTTAATACAGTCCTTCCTAGCAGTGCGGACATCATCCCGGCCATCAGTTTCCACAACGTCGAGTTTAATCAAGCATCGGGTAAGCATCTCATCTAACAATAAATACTCCCGGTCATCTCTGGTGGAGCCCTTGAACTCATCAACTTTTTTCTCTAGCTCTTTCATTTCCTCCAATAACAGCATTAACCTGGTCAAGAGGGTCCTTTTTGGCAGGAGCGGACTTTTTCGGAGGTGGTGGAGGAGGAGAATGCTCTGTTGGGCGGGAAACTTTAGGTTGAGGTGGGCTGTGACCTGTGCCAGTGGCACCATTTGAAACTGGATCAGAAGCAGACTTCCTCCCTTCAATAATAATGGGGATGCTGCGGAAGCCATCAGCAGTCCTTGGAGGGGGACCCTGAGGATTCTGCTGCTGCGATTGTTGTTGCTCTGTCTGATTTAAATTTTTACTGGAGCCGGTGCCATTTTGCATGGGTTTAGGCTCTGGTGGAGGAAGAGGAATACTTTTCCGGTTAGTGGCTTTCTCCGTTTCTGAAGGAGTTGGACCCGGTGGAGCTGAACGCGCTCTGGCGGAGCGATTCTCTTCAAAAGTAGATAGAAGAGGATTCCTTGGTTCTGTATTAGATCTGTGTGGAGGGATCGGAGCATTCAAATTTGAAGGGGATGAAGGAGCAGCTGAAGTAATTTCTTTTGGAGGTGATTTCTCTCTAATTATAATTGGAGGTGGGCCCGGAGATCTTTCTCTGTTTTGGGAGCGATTAAACTGATGTGATTGCTGTGGGGGCTTTGGGGAGTCATCTCTGATAATCTGGATTGGAATCACTCTTTCCTCTCCGCTTCCATTTCCACTACCTGAAGAACCTGAACTATGTCGCTGTCTTGGGTCACGCGGGAAATCTTCAAATTCAAATCCAGGATACTGCCTGTGATGATATTGTGGAGGTGGTGGGAACTGACCGAAATGCTCGTCAATGTCCCATCCGGGACGGTTTCTCATTGTTGAGAACATTTTTGTCTCAATTTCAACACAATTTTTTCTTCAACTTTTCTTTCTCACTCAAATACTTCAACTCTGCAAAAATTAACGGAACCCTGCAAAAATATTAAAAACAGAAAATCAATTTCAAAATCTCTACCAAGATATTGTGAGAGCTCACGAATTTTTGCACAAGGCGAACCCGAAACTTAAAATATAAATGAGGCTTTCCCCTCGCAGTAATCTGAATAATATTTACATTAGGTACGGTACAAAGCGGAGTGTGCAGTCAACATCATAATCATATCTAAATATGATATTCTATTTTATTCTCAGAAAATCGTACATTTCCTAAAAAGGCGATACAAAAAGCGAGACGTTACTTTTTGAGTCTAATGCATAAACATCTGCGCGCAACAATTGTCTTGAGAGAGTTGCCTGGCCTATGGCCTAAGGCAGAATAAGGATGAACCGATGA
Source organism: Lepidocyrtus fimetarius (assembly GCA_036507315.1). Lineage (NCBI taxonomy): Eukaryota > Metazoa > Arthropoda > Collembola > Entomobryomorpha > Entomobryidae > Lepidocyrtus > Lepidocyrtus fimetarius. Next base: position 3,092 of record JAANSO010001548.1, on the reverse strand, counting down.
AGATTTTTGGCAAAACTTGAATGATGATGATAACGAAGAGAACGATCTGCTTTTGCCTTTTTGATGTACAAGTTCCATTGACAGAGCGCCATAAAAACAGTTTCTCTGTCTTCTTTTGACCTGTGCCTAACTGATCCAACTGTATTTCCATTTTTAGTCAAGGAAAAAAGCACATTCGCCAAAAACTAAACAAAAAGTTGATTGCAAAGGAGGCTATAGGTAATTTAAGCTTTTGTAATAGTAAATTAATTATAATTTTAGTTAAATACAATAACGCTTTGTTATTATCTTAAAAACATAGCTGGTTGGATTATTCATTGTTTACGATTATGTTTAGAAAATTTGCAATAATAATGAATAACGGTTGTAAGGTAGGTTATTGATATTTCGCAAAGATTGTAAAGCTATGGGCTTGTGTGTGTGGTTAGGGAAGACGGGAAATGTGCCAAATTTAATGTATTTTTAATGCCTATTCTGTATCCTCCTCTTTAACTAACTTTCATGTCCATTTATAGCGGTAGACTAACCAAAGAGAGGGAAGATAACGCAACAAACGCACAAAAATTGTTAGGCAAGGTAAATAACTTAAAATTTTTGTTAAAAAGTTTACAGTAATGAGAATTGAAGTAATGTTAATAGGATAAAGTGGTTATTTAAATGATGGAGGGTGACAGATATTGCAAATTAGTTGGTGTGTGGTAAAGGGAGTGGATAGCCATTTGATGTTATACGGAGAGAATGAGTGATGTGATGATAAGATCTAAAAATAAGTTAAATAGGAATGATTTATAATAGAGTTCCTGACACCACTCTTAAAGAAAATACAAAAAGTAAAAATGCTTTATAAAACTAATAAAAAAACTTGATAATAATTAATAATCAAGGTTAAATGTTCAATTTTCCTGGATTCATTCACATATAAAACTAGTCGTATTTTAAGCAGCCGATAATAATTTTTCAATCGGTATAGCGTTACCATAAATATAGGTAATAAAAATACAAAGAAATCATGGATAGAACATTCCAAAAATTTCATCATTCATACCAATTGAATATATTCTACTATACTGTTCCCATTTAATTTTAACTTTTTACCCACGTTAAAATATAATAATTAATTACTTATTGAATAATGTTACGTGTGTCAATGGAATGTGCTCTACTTTATTTGCTGGGCATCATAATGTTTAAAATTAGTAAATTTTTGATAAATAATTTTACTTTTCAAGATGTTTAAATAGCGTCAAATTAACCTACACTAGAAATTAATCTTCATAAGTTGTTGACAACTTTATTTCTAAAATAAAGTTTGGCTTCTTACAATACTAAACCTTAGCCATCAAGATTACCAGTAATCTTGATGGCTAAGACTAAACCCACACAAGCATTTTTCAAAGGTTTACTTTTAGATGAAGGTTACGTATTATTCATAATAGCGGCATAATACTACAAGCGGAAGCCCTTGGCATTGTTTCCCAAACCTTTGCAAAAACCACTAATCGGGAAGCCTAATTTAAAAAAGCTCCAAAATTACCCTTTAATTACTTCCCCTAAATGTCAAGTCAATGCCATCAAAGACACCTTTCTCTATCACCCGTTCCGTTATTTTCAAGTGCTTCTGTTGGCATTTAGATTGGTAAATTACTTGGGCAATTTTAGTCTCGTGTCCTTACTCCAGTTTAGAGAAACAAAAGGATCACAGCTCATATCATTATCATCACCGCTACCATGAGTGATTTGTAAAGGGCGTGGGATAATTTGCGAAAAAATTGCAGATGCTCCACATATTTTGCTTGCACAGATGAGTGCAATATCCTCTATGGAATTCTTTTCCTTCAAACCATATTCCAGATTCCAATGCTGTTCCAATAACAATAATTTCTTCACCCAAATCCTATTTCTAATTTCTTCACTCCGTTACAAATTCCCTACTGACAGTTGAAACATTTTAGCATGAAAACATGTGTAAAAAGCTGTAAAATAAAAATGCCTCGTTAAAAAACAAAAGGGGATAAACCGCCATCACCAACTTTATTAAACAGCGTAGTTTCCACCGTAAATTTCGCTTTTCAATAAATCTACATAGAGGGAAAAATAGCCGTGACATTTCAAGCTAAAAATATTATCCTGTTCTACTTCGCCATCATATCACAAAGTGAATTTTTCCATTGCAAGGAAAAGTAGAGCCATCGCAATTTCCCAATGTAGTGAAGCTATGAAGCTCTTAAGAATATTGAACAAAGCTTTAGATATTCCTTACTATAGATCAGTTTTTAGATAGAGTGTATGGATGGACTCTTTAAAATGACTAAATAGAGGTAAAGGTTAACAAAGTGCTTGTAAATTTTGACTTTAAGGCTGTTTCAAAACGGCCCACACACATCGCAATTTTTTTCAAGTTGTGCAAAACTTCTTTTAGCCTTGCGTGCACATGACAAAAATGAAAGTGGATTTTTGGCAAAAACCAATTCAAACTTGTGAGCACCTATATTAAAGATATTAATAATTTGTACACTTGTTAAAATGAAAGTAAAATTTGAGTTATTGCAATCCCCTAGAGAGGTATAAACCATAACCTACTTAACTCTTAAAGGATTATTTCAAGAATGCTAAATTAGCATTTTGATTGACATTAATCCATAGCTCAATGGCTGATCTCATTAGAAATGTTGCAAAGCCAATTATGTAAGGCAATGGAGTTAAAAACATTTTTTGCTTTTTAAAAATATGCACACACAACTAAAACGCCAATTGAAGCTTAAAGTAGATACTTTTTAATTCAAATAAGTTAAGATTCAAATTGGAATTTGGATTGGAATGACATTGCTTCATCTAAAATCATATTCTCTAGACTAAAATTGCTTACAATTTCCTCAATTTCAACTTTCTAGACCATTTTATTATATCTAAAATCCAAAAATATCTGGTTTTTCTGCAAAATAAACTTTAAAATGTCTGATTTTGGAACATGCTTGCGCAACTTTTATCTATATGGACATTTTCCCTTTAGATTTTTGCATTTCATTCCAAATTCGCGACCTTCCTCTATCAAAACATTTGCAGACAACAAAGAATTTGTAGAAAAATACTTT
>JAANSO010001547.1:0-16509 GCA_036507315.1 Lepidocyrtus fimetarius | reverse complement strand
AAGACGAGAATACTGACGATGATGACAAGGACAGTTAGTGTAGATTTTACTTGACATGATGAGACGGAATAATTATTTTCTAATCCGAATTTAAATCTTAAATTTACCGTTTTCTTGTCCTTGTAAAATTGAATTCCTTGTCCGGTATAATAATTTTATAATTTTAATTTCAAAGTTTTTAATGTAAATGTGCGTGAACACTCATAAAACTTGTACTTGCGTAACATCCTTCAAAATTCTTAATTAGATGGTGATCATTTTATGCAAATTAGTTTTGGCCAGGGTTTTGGCCAGGGTTTTGTACAGCAATTTACTTGAAATTGTTTTTTCTTGTTGAGATTCTGTGATTGCCTTTTTGAATATTAAACACGTCATTTTTAGTAACGTAAGTTACCCGTAAAATCCCCATTGGTGCGTAGGACAACCGTTTTTAAAGTGACAGGACCACCTTGCAGAAAATCAAAAGGATTAAACACTTAAAAATTAGCTCCGTTTAAAATCCTCGTAACTACTTATCTCCTATAACAAAGGTTCACTATATCGGAGTTTGAATTTCCCTGTGGCAATAATAATTTACCTACTAAATTCCCCCCAAAATATAAAAATTACGTAAAAACTCTTAAAAATGGAGAAAATGATAAATAAAGACATAAAATTCAATCTGGGACTCACCGCCGCTTCTTAATATATTTCATTTTGTACGGACAACGTGGGTGATTTTTATTGCAAAGTCAACCCTTCCTTTTCTTGCATTACTTCAGCTAAGGCAATCCTTTAAATTTATCAACCAAATCCTTACATGCATTACGCAAGCTTCTTTATAAGGGAGACTGTCATTGTTACTTGTTTAAAAACATTTGTGAACTATCTCTCTTGAGTTGTTAATGAATCAATAAAAAATTAAAAAGGAAAGGTTTTCTTCGTAAAATCTACCGTGGAAAATAAAATTTTGAAAAAAATACATTAAAATATGTCTGCGAATCCTCCCATTTTAAAACTTTCTTTGTCTTTGAAAAATTAAAGTGAATCATAAAAAGGTAAAAAAATTAAAGTTCATAAAACTTTGTTTCAATGTTTTTAACAAAGTCATTAACATCTTCAACGACGCTGGGCGTGTGCTGCAGCATCCGCATTAAACGCATTTAACAGATTTAAAATCCACCTCTTACTCGATTACTGTTTTAAAAGCGCGTAAAAATAAAGTATTTTAAAGCGTTTAAACCTGAGCCAGTGACACTTCTCGAGTCCTCCTCCTGGAAAAAAATTTCACAAGATTGCAGATAAAATTGACGAAGATGTTGACGGGAGATGATCACAGCGTTTTTTATGATTAAATGCTGGGCTTCATATCTCTCGTTTAAAATGCGCTTCAGGTTCGTTTTTACGTGTCATTTTAAAAAAGACACTTTGGATGATAAAGTGATGATAATCTTGTGAATATCATCTAACAATTGCACCGCCGGCACTACATTTCAAATGGAGCAGAATTTTTTATTGTGCGCACTCGGCTCACCATCGTCCCTCACTTTTAGATGCGGTGATAAGAACGACGGAAGAGAATTTGACATAGAAAAAAATGCCGGCGTTTAAAAAAGAGATCGATTTGATGAAGATGATGAGAATAAAAATGAAGCGCTTTGTACAGAGCTGTATGGGAACTGCAAAGAAAACTGTTTTGTTGGACAGTGAGCTCCTGACTGGCAGCAGCCTTGTCATTTTGATAAGATCTTATCAAAAGCTTAGAAACAATTGAATGAAAAATACAATAAAGAACATCTGCATCCGGCTAACCGTTCCTTTATAAAGTCGGCAGCTTTATAACCGCAAGCGCCATCAATTTTCTAACTGGAAAATTTTAATTAAATTATATTTTATTCACAAGCCCCGCTACAACAAACTTTACATGGTACATTATACAGTTCGTCCACTATAAAGAAGGTTTATTATAGCACGAAGACTGAAAATAGGCTGAGCAACCTCAACATTTATTCTATTTATGGCCACATTTGAGTGTCAAAACAGTAGTCGGTCGGTTCGTGAATTGGCAATTACAATTCCAAACAAAAACACATTTAAACCTGTCACTTACTCAAGTTTAATTATTTTTTTACCTTGACCATTGAAATGACTATGATTGGTTTTGACTTTTTATGTATTCCTGCTGTTTATTGAGAATTGACAACTCCAAAATAGAAACTAAACAGAAGTCCAATTTAGTCTCAAGGAAAGGGAATCATTGAAAATCAAACTTATTTAAACTATTCAAAGAGTGCCCTCCTATCCTAACTTCTAAAGCTGCTTGGGTGGCCCATTTTCAAAAGAAAATCTTTTCAAATTAATTAGTAAACTCTGAAAAGTAAATAAAAATGCATTCAAGGATGTACTCCAGAGAGGAATTCAAGTTTTAAATGAAACTGACCTTTAATTCATTTCTTTTGAAATATTTAATTTAGCTGGCCTCGAGTTAAATCAAGATAAGTTTTTTTGATAAACGAGCACTAGTTAAAAATCATTAATTGGTTAGCAGCTTCCAGCAAAGATTAAATGTCGTTTAAAAACGAGATTAAAGGAAACTTTTGTATGCCACAAGGCGTTCTCGACAATTAGACGGGCTCAGCTACTTACAAATGTCTGATGGACAACCGACTTGAAAATGAGCGCCGGAAGGGAATAATCAAATTCAGTAGACTTTTTTGCATGATAAATATCTATTTGTTCTCTTCTCTTAAGCCTAAGCTTGTCATTTTTTAAAGATTAACATCCGCATAAAAACGTTTGCTTTGATTGGTTTTAATTGAAAAAATTGTAAAAAATAGCTGAAATGTAAATTTCGCTATTATGGACCTTCCTCATAGTGGACAAGTTTTACCAGAGTTTTTAATGTAAATCTTCAGTGGTTAATTTTTAAATTAAAATATCGAAGGTTGACATATGTTGCACTTGTTTTTACACAGCCTAAAGTGTGATATTCCGTTAAAAATGCAATATTTTTTTATTTTTCCCAATTGACCAATATTTTAGCGCGAATTGCCCTAAAAACATGAAAACTAGACGGTTAAATAAACACCTGTACAAAATCCAGTTATCTTTTTCCAAGATTTTGTTGCAAGTTTTACATAACGCCCATTCATATGATTAATATTTACCCGCCCTGAGGCTTATGCAATTTAATCCTTTAGAATTTGCATATTACATCAATTTGGCCGATTTGCTTATCATCTTACCGAGAATAAAACCTTGATAAGTAAACTTCATTCATTCCTTGTTGAGCTCTTCACCTTATCAGCTGTTTGTAATTACGATTAAATATTCAAAAAACTGTAAAAATCTTTCCTTTTCCGTGCTCAGTTTATTTCCGCGAATAAAATTTTAAAACCCGACAAGTTCAAGTTTGACCTCAAAACGATTATCTTGTCAGGAGATTTTAAAAAGGAAACTAAAGTTTATGACGAGAATAATATTCCCACTGGGTTTTTTCATTGAAAGTGTTGCTTTTACGAGCTTTCACGAAACTAGTCAGTTTTTCGTGTTTAAATCCCAAATTCATTCATTTTTGGCGATTTTGCGTGGAATAAAAAACTGAGCTAATAAAAAATTACATCCCTTTGGCTATTTTTGCCGTAAATGTCGGCAGAAAATATAAATATTGCGTGTTTTACCTGCTTCTTTGTCAAAATTATTGAGTTTCTGTTAAAATCTTGCATATTCAAAGATTGGGTTGAGGAGGAGTAGGGAAAGCAACGGTACTTTTAGAATTACAGTGTGGCCCACGCATAATTGCTTAAAAACATGCTGCTTTGAATGATGCTTATTTTGCAAAAACGTTGTTTCCTGTCATATACAAAACTTAGTCTGAAATATGTAAAATATTGTTTTTAAATATAAAAACTCATAAAATTGTGTATTTCTAGTTGGTTTGTTGTTTTTAAAGCGCAGTTAAAACCGTATTTGTCACTTGATCAGTATTAAAAACGGGTGTGGTGACACGAACGAACTTTTTAAACGTTGAAAATAGCAGAAAAAAGCATTTTTGAACCCTTATACTTGTCTTGTCAACAAACATGTGAATAAAAAGTTAATTTTTGGGAATAATTTACAAAACATGTTGATTAATGTCATTCAAACTAGAAATTTTCTTGTATTTGCACAAACTTGGTAATTTACCCTTAATAGTTCATTCGTTCATCGTGTTTATTTTAAGAACGCGTTCATAATCAAACACATTAACAAAAATTTAGACATAAAATTTCACTAATTCAATAAAAATCCCATCATTTTAACACTCAAAATGCATAAAATCTAACTGCGTCTTTATGACTCCATTAAGAACCTCATATTTTACAAGATTATGAAAAAACAAGCTTTCCTAGCTTTTTAAAAAATCGCTCTCGTTTCCCCTTTTGAAAAATCTTGCAATCCCCATAAAAATTGACCTGGTACACTTTAATTTCTATCAAAAAATATTTTCATGGCTGATAAAGGAAATCGTGAAGGGACAACAAAACCTAATCTCTTTATTTCTCTTCGTCTCATGCCCTTTGTTTCCGTATTTTTTTCAAATCTTTTTACACCATCTTCAAACAAGCTTCAATTTTTTTGATAGAGAAAATAAAGGTGGATTTATTGCTGAAACGTGATCCTTTAAAAACCCTTTGCCAGAATGAGGGAAATTAGATTATTTTTATTAGTGGGTGATATATTCTCAGATTTCAAACTTTCCAAATTTACCCACCAAAATAGGCAAAGCTTAAAAACTTTTCTTACTGAAAAATAATATTTTTGAGGATTTCAAGGGTTAAAAATATGCATTTGTAATCAAATTACGCATCATTTCCTGTTCATGTCACAAAAAAGCAACCGTATCGAAAGATCACGCAAGGATTTGTAGCAAGAAAATGTGATAAATTAATCAACTTGTTTAAGTTTAGGTAAAAATTAGGTCACAATCATTTAAAAGGTACAACCATTTTGATTTTGTAATTCAATTAAATTGAGAAGTAACGCCTTCTAAAAAGTATATTTTCACACGTTGTTTTTTTATTTGGAATTTGAGTAATTTAGGGTTTTTAACATGATCCAAGTAGAATTTTATTTTTCTCAATTAGGAATTGCACAGCTGCATATCAAAATTCCTAAAATGGGTTTGGAATTTAATACGGATTCAGTTTCATAAATGCAACACCTTTAAAATCCGGAAAAGGAAACAATTCCCAAATTTTTGGATTAAACTTTAAAATATTCTTTTAAAAAAGTTCAAAAAGTGTGAATTCTTAAATTGTAAAAATGGAAGGACATGTGAAAATTTACGAGACTAACGCCTTGTAAAACACTTTTTACACGAAAACTTACATTTTAACCCTGTAAATTAAACAAAAGAAAAATTAAAAGTGATTTTGACAACTCCAGAAGAAAAAATGAAAGGTACAGGCGTGTCGTAAACCGTTTTTATTTGAGGATTATTGCATGTTGCAAACACGTCATAAAATATTGCATTTCTCGTTTTTCTTCCAAGGCATCAAACAAAAGTTTTAAAACAAATACTTGAACACGCCTGTAACTTAACAAGAGGGTGGTCTCTCTCATTCCAATTTGTTCTTTCTATTTTTTAAAGTGTAACAACTCCGTATTTTTCAAGGTTAACTTTTAAAAATCGTCGTAAAATTTAATGCAGTCTTCTTAATAATTATTTTTTATTTTCAGGTTCCGAAAAGCGTTTGCCATCCCAAGGGAAATCCAAAGGTAAGAATTTTAAACCCTTTACATGAATAAACTGGAGTCCAGAGTTGCAAAATCTTTCCAATAAAATCCTACAAAAAAACTTTCATTTTAAGCACCTCTGCTTATGAAAGATGCGTAAAAAATAGTCAAACTTTGCTATAGCGAACTATAAATCTGTACGTTATTTGCAATACTTGTCCACTATAAAAAAGTTCCATGAGTTTCAGTGTTTTCAAATTTTTACGACATTTTTATGACGTTCTTGTCTATTATGTCACATCACGGATTTTTAAATTCCAGAACTAATTCAAGGTTTGACATGCAAAGCGACATTTTAGTACAATTACGTAACCACCCATGCATAAAAGAAAATTGCAGTGTTTCGATAATTTTCCGGTCGTGATTACGCAATAGGAAAAAATGCATTGTTTATTGAAATTGCAGAAAAATTCTGGAGTTATTTTTTAGTTTATGGGCGTTGTTGACACTGACTTGTTAGTTTTCATTGTTCGGAGAGCGTAGGCCCCTTTGTGACATGAGAAAAAATCCCTCTAATTATCTTGTTAGTTTTATTTTTACTTTCCTTTTGCAAAAGATGGTAAAGAGCTTGTTAAGAACTTCAGCCCACTCCTTGTTCAAAAATAGGATTTATTCGTGACAAAGAAAGAAGACGCCGTTCAATCGTAAAAAATAATTTTCATACCTGTAATTAATAACAACGACTTAAATGGCAATAACTGCGTTTTGCACTTTGCCCAGTAGCTTTTTCAAGGTAATTAATTGCGCGGTAAAAACGTACAAGAATGAAATTAATTAATTTAAAGCTAATGTCGTTTTAAAAATTAATTTCATACCTGTAAAAGCAGTGAGATTTGAACCATTTAAAAATCTGTGTAGGTTTTTTTTATCAAAGACCTACATCTACGAAAAAAGTGTAGGTTTTATAATTGGGCTAAATTGCTTCTTTCTTTTGGCCTTGTCACTTTAAAAGTTCAATTGGTAAAAAGATAAAAACTTTGTTTAAAGAACTGTTCCCTCCTATCATTACGTAATAAATAGATCTTCAAACTCTGCTATAATGAACCTCTAAAAGTAATAGAGACTTTAACTATTTGTCCACTATATGGAGGGTTCATTACTGCAAAGTTTCAGTTCGTAACGGATAAATAAAAATCAGTCAATTAAGAATTTGATTTATTTCCCAGCTCAACTGGAAACGACGTGTGGAGACGTTCAATTCACTCGTAAAAATAGTTGAATAGAGCATAAAACATGTCAACTATCAGTAATTTAACGTTTAAAGACAGCATTTGACTTTTATTAAAAAGGAGTGTTTGTTGGGATTGACAGTAAACCTACTTTTTTAACTCCTCCTTACCATCCTAACTTTTGGAGGAAAATAGGTCTCCCAGTGTTTAATTTATATTTAAAGGTTAAACAAGTAACTAAAATTGATTCATAAAATGAAAGGATTCAAAGATAGTAATCAGGCTGTTAGGATTGTCAAAAAGGTAAACAATCTGTTTTTATTTGTTTGTGTGAGGTTTTGCTAAAAAGCAGATTTAAAAGTGAGATTTTCCTATTCCCCATATTTGAAACGTTTTAAAAAGGAAAGAAGCAGTTTTAGCAGTTGCAAATAAAAACCTTTTGAATCCACAACCTTGTACTGATTACTTTTCTGCTCTGGTTTAATCTGAAGCGTCGACAAGAAAGGGGGAAAACAAGGCAAAAATTTGTTTTTCTACGCTTCTTGAATATCAATGATTCAGTTTTTATACCCATTTACACTTCATAACACCTTCGACAAGGAATTTTAGCCCGCAGATTTCTACTGCCCAGTTTTAACACTATTTGCATAACCATCACCTAAATAAATTACAAAGGTAAATACTAATCAACTCCCAAATTGTCTTAACTACATAATTACGTAAATATTTTGATTGTTTGCATCATACCCTTCTATTTTTCATGTTTTGAGCAAACAATGGAAAAACAGCAAAATGCGCAGATATTAGAGTTTAATACTGTTTTAACTGATATAATCAGTCTTTAATCATTGCAATTGCTTAATCTTTATTCAATTCGGCGGCTCACAGTTTAGAGACAAATGAGTTTATGTAAGCTTACGAATTTCAAGATTTGGGTCAATTTTTGTCATTGAAATTCATTTTCAATTGTGTAAAAACAAGAAAATTAGTTTTCTTAGCCTTAATGAATTGTGCTATTATTACAACAGACAAATTTGGGAGACAATTTTTAGACATTTAAATTGAGAGAATGGCAAATAAGGCAAGTTTGAAGAATGGCAAAAACTAAGAATAACAAAACAAGATAAACGTTTAAAGAATTGTGATTGAATGATTACCTTATCAATATTTTATTCGGCCTTGTTCTCCCTTTAAAGTTGTATTTGCATAATCGTAACAGCTTAGGTCGTTACTCTAACGGCTACATGTTACAAGTTTAACAAAAGTAAAGGTGCAGTTTACAAAATACGCCGTAACAGCGAATTTTTAGTGTGAATGTAGCTTTAGTTTAAATCGGTAATTACTCAGGATTAAATTAGAGCTATTTAATAATATTTAAAGGTTAATTTCACTTTACGAATCATTTAAAGATTTAATTGCTTTGAAAATTAAAAATAATGACGAGTAATTCTCAATTTTTTACAAAAATGATTGTCTCAAACAAAGTCATTACTTTTTTGCAATTACGCAATCCAGTTTTGTTGATATGCACAAATAATTGACAGATCACGATCATTTCAAATTTTTTGCAATTTTTCTTAAACTGAGAGATTTTGCCAAAACTGGCTGACAGTTCGGATTAAAATCTTCACGTGGGTTGATAAGTTGAATCTGATGATTAAATCTATTACGTAACGTTGAAACCTATTATTTACCTCGTTAAACTCCTTTAAATTGGCAATTGTTTAAATATTTTAAATAATTAAATGTCGATATCAGGTTAAACTTGTCAAGAAATGTTTCAAGAAATGTTGAAAGTAATTCCATTTAAAAATCTAAACTGATAAGATGTGTAGATTCGCCCCGTTATGTTAAACGTTAACAAAAATGCTTTTCCTTTCGAATGAAACGACCTCCAATAAAAACCGTAGCTGTTTGTCAGTGTCATTCCAATCAAAAAATCTAAGATAAAAAAGCGCTTTGTTAGGCTTAATAAGGTAGTGCAGCAAACTATCTTTAAGTTAAATGGGCTTTAGAAGATATAACAGCGCGATATTTCTTCGCATTTAGTCTTAAATTGGTTCATTCCTAAAACATTTGTACCGGTAGCTTGTCCACACTTGTTTAAAATTAATGTTAATGTTCCAATTTTATTTGTAAGGAAGTAAATAGCTTCGCTCCTTAAAATTAACTAAACGAGGGCCGATCGATTAGTATTGAGCAATTTATGATAGTTTTCTATAATCCGCTGAATAAACAACTCGGCTTGCTTTCAACACTTATTTTCTAGATGAAAGGAAAAGCGACAGATTTAAGAAACTTTCAAAAATTTAAAAATATCACGTGCAGACGCTCAGACGATAATGTCTGCATAAAAACGCGATTAAGTTACTGTCACTTTAAAAAACTTGTTCTATACACTTGTGCAACAAAATCTGCTATTTAGATCTTTAAGATATGTTCTGGACATATAAAAAAAACCCTGGCCCTTAGACAGGGAAAGTTTTTTTATAGCAAGGTTTTTCTTTTTATGGCTTCCTTGACACTTCATATCTTTTCAGTGACATTTCCCTGCTTAAAAGTCCAGACTGTAGAATTTCTAAACACTTTTAAACATCCTGAAAAGATCTGCAGTTTAAAAAGGCGATAAAGAAAAAGAAACAAAATAAATCACAAACAAAAGGAAATTCTATCACAAAAGATGATCAAAGATAGAAAAATGAACAGTCAGGCTGAGTACGTTTCTTTTATTCTTCGTTTGGAAAAGACAAAACAATGCGGATTTGTTCTTGTACGAGTGAGAATTTCAATGTAAGAAGTAATCAAATTGTAAGTACAATGTTAGCTTTGATACCGTCCATAAATTATGTTAATTCTCGTTGTTCCACCACCGCAACATCTTTTTTGGAATTTTGTTCAAAAATTGAAAAAATTGTGTTACTTGACTAACGCGCTTGTGTCAGTTTGTGTCACAATGAATTATTTGACACAGACCTTAATATAATTTAAATTGACACAAAACGGAGTGGTGCATTTTATTTTTTGTGTCAATGTAAAATCATTTGACACGAAGTTTGACACGCAATCAAAACCGAAACGTTTATGTTTCGAGCGTGTCAGTGTACTTACCACAAACTCGGCCGATACGATAAAAATGAAGTTTGAAACATTTCAAACTAAACCTTATGCGGACATAATTTATGAATGACCCCTTCCATTTTTGTTTATTTACCATTTAAAACCTGCTCTATTGTTTATCGTGCAATACTGATGAACTTTTTCAAATCACTTGTGACCTTATTACATGTAAAATCCTTCAGCTCTTCACTTATAAAAAAATGAGTCAGCAACATTTTCTCAAAAGAAGAGTTATTGTCTAAGAATCTGATATAAAGTTACATCGTTTTCAAAAGATTCAAATGGTGAAATACTTTTCTCCAAATCTTTTAAATTCTAGACAGGCTATTCTTGTATTTTTCAATAGATTTTTTAACTTTTGTCTTATTTTTATGCAAAAGCTTTGTTAAGGAAGAGACAGGTGGAAAAAGAAGTCTGTAGCTAGTTTCATCGTCTTCAGATAACATTCTTTTGATTGTTCTTGAATGATTTAGTAATTCACAGAGCTTTAATTGTGCGTGAGTTACAAAACTCGTAATTGAAAGAAAATTTAAATCAGTCCACTAATTATTTACCTCTTTTTATAAATTGTTGAATTTTGCAAGCGTAATAAATCATCGTAAACTTGTTTTTTCGACCTTGCCAATCCAAAAAATGAATAATTGATCACTTTACAAGATTTATTACACCCTGTCATAAAAAAGACGTACAGTTATGGCTATACAGTAGCCAAATTCTTTAAATTAGAACACCGTCGCTAGTTTGACTACCAAACTACGTAAAAAGCTATCCAATCTTTAAATTGCAATTCATTAAAATGTAATAAAATACTGCTGGAAGAGCCGGCAGTTAATTAATATGAATATTAATCAGGTTTCTGGAGTAATTTTTCAATGTTGTATATTCCTTTCAGGGAAGTCAACTGATTTTTAAGTAACTTTTATAAATTAGCCAAAAAATATTTTTAAGTCTGGCTCGACTGCAGACAAACAAATTCCTTATAAGAAGATGTTTTTAGTACGTAAATATAAACAGTTTTAAAGTTTTGCTATTTTTATTCAAACTTTCTAGCATTTGAATGAATCAGAAAAGTAAACAAGCTAAAACAGATGCCAGATTCTAAAAACTAAAGATTAGATTGTCTTTAATATGAATTGATTCTGCAAACTTTCTATCAATGATGAAACATCTGCTAACTTTAATTAGAATTAACAATTTTATTGAACTACAAAGTTGCATTTTCTTACAATTGACAGCTCCAAACGTAAATGTTTTATACAAATTGAATCGTAAACAATTTTGTGTGGATAAAAACGCACGTGACAAGGAAAAATTAAACCTCATCCATTCCCAAACTAAACACTGTTGACAATCGTAATTATCATATTTGAAAAACGACCAGGGGAGGAACTAGGATGAGCCAACGCCCGGAAAAAAGCAGCGAGAAAAACTCTACGTATTCATTTCAAATGTCTTCCTTTATCTAACTCCGGTATAGTGAACCTTTTTTATAGCGGACCAGTAGTTGACTTTTGAATTGCGAACATTTTTAGGCTCGCTATGCTAAAGTTTGACTGCATCTTTCAGTTTGGTCTGGAGGAGCGGAAAAAGCAATTCATTAATATTTTTCTCAAAAGTTTAAACTCACACGCGAGATTTTAAAATATTGACAAGTACAGATTAGGTTTTGAAAGAAAAACATTCTTGGCTTTGTAAGTTTTTCCCTTACTTAATCTTATTTTTTGAAGGTAGCTCGTTCTTTGTGAGAATGGAAAAGGGAACGAGAGAGCTCTTAAATCAAATCTTTTAGCTTCAAGAAATTTTTTGTTTGCTTTTTGTCCATTCCTTATTTTATGACTGTGTTAGTTACCCGAATGTCTTCTTCAGCACGTTTTTTACTTTCAGTCATCCGCCCCCATTTCTTTTCATAAACAAATTGAGCCTCATTGATCATCTGAAATGAACGAATCCGAATTTCCACTTGAGCAAATAAACCATTTTAACTAAACAAGCTTTCCACTTACGCAATGTTTTGATAATTCCATTTGGGCGGTAATCTGTAAAAATGTAAACTTGTTTGCTAAAATATTTAAATGACATTTAACCAACATTATCAGTTTTTAATGTGCCTTCAAATTCACAAATATTTTCTGTTCATTGACTTGCCATTCCTTATTAAAAGCATTCAAAATCAAGTTTTTTCCTCCTCCATAAAAGGGATTGTGATTAAAAGAGAAAAACAATCTTGAGCAAAACATAATTTTTACGAGAATTTGTCTGGTTTTTAAAACCGATCAGTGACCTGGCGGGAATAATATGAATATTCAAAGTTATTTTAAGCTAATGTAATGAAAACTTTGGTACAACAAACCTAAAAATGTATTTTATACTGCTTAAAATTCAGTCTACTATAAGGAAAGTTTACTATACCGTGTCCTATTTCAGTTTTATAAAACTTGGCCGTATTTTGTTACTCAAGTTTTAAAGTGTTTAAGAAAGACGTAGACCTACACGATTTTATTACTCTTCTGTATAAAAAATCTCTTGTTTAAATCCGAGTATGAAATATAAAAACGCTTAACTCTTTTGGTTCATTGTTGAGATTTTAAAAGAGGGTGAGAAAAACGTGGGATATTAGACTGAAAAGGGACGCTCTCCGCGTCAGTCTTCTTCCTCGCTGGAGATTTTTTGAAATAAGACATGAGAAGGGTGTGAAAGTTTTTTTCCCTCCTACAAAGCTCACTCACGAACTTGCATTTCTGTTGAATAACTTGGTCAATTTAAAAACAGAGAATTTTTAACTTGTCAATAAATAATCTCTATGAATATAATTTAATTTAACCTAAATATTTAACCTTTCCAATTATTTTTCTTTGAAACAAAGGCTCTGTGGTAATCTAGTGGTTTTGTGAAGTTGTTAAACCATGAATGAAACAAGATGAGCATACATCACACAAACCTTAAATAAATCAAATCTTGTTTTCGTCGGTGCCACCTCCTTGTAACCGCTTTTTTACTAAAACAGTATTATTTTCAACTTTGTTTATTCTTCCTTGTCAAGAAAAATAAGTCATGGGAAGTTTCTCAAATGTTCTTCGTAAGTCACCTCACAAGGAGCCTCAAGCTTTAAAGATGTGGTTAAAATAGAAAAAAGAGAATAACAGCAGCGCAGAGAAGAAATTCCCATCCGTAATAAGCGATTACCCGCTTGATTTAAAGTTGAAACCTCAATTTTTCACGGGAAGAGCACTTTTTTAAGTAGAGTAGAATAAAACAAAGAAATATTTGAGTAGGCTTTGTTTTAAAAATTTGCTTGCAAATCAATGCAGATGACCATAATCATTTTTAATACTGGGACATTATCTTCCAAAAATGATAGCTGTTCTGTATAAGGAGGAAAATTATAAACTTTTCTTTGATTTAGAAATAATAATCAATTTAATGATTTTTATGATTTGATAAAAAAATCAAAACTTACAAAAAAGGGTGGTCGCAAAAATTATTGATTTTTTACTTCGACTTTCTATTATTTGTTACGTCAGTTGCAACCTAACCTAGCTCAAAGTCAACCTTGTCATTTGCAAAACTTGTCTCGTCAACTTTTTCAGATTAAAATCTAAACTTATCAATTTCCTTATCCAATTATGAAAGATTGTTGACTTTTGGCAGAGAGACACAGAGTGGACCTACCGGTGTTTATTCATAGGAGAGATTGCATTTGTCACGTAGTAAAAAATATAATCTTGCACGTTTTAAATCAATGAGAAATATATCAGGTTATTATTAAAAAACATTTCAAATCTGCCTTTTTAAATTTTTATCTTGTAATTGGAGAAAGAAGTTTGGTGAGATTAACTTTTGAACCGTTTTGTTTTACTTGCCCTGTAACATAAAATGAGAGGCTTTTTTTCTTAAAAACTTTTCTTGAAAGGAATCTGGGAGGTCTTCAGGCTTTGACGGAATTTACTCTATTTTAACCTTTCAATGTGTGTGAGCTACAAAGTCTCCCTGTGAGATTTAAGGAAGCCTATTCTTTTCTCCAAGCCAAGGGAGACTTGAAAAGAGGAGGGAAAAAGATGATTAGACGGTTTAAACGTGTTTTCTAGTGCAGAAGAGCTTTTTAAAGAAATTCCTGTGATGATTACGACGTTAATGATGATCACTCATCGTTTACCTACCTGGGTTTCTAAAAAAACATTGTTGCATAATAGAGGGGCTAATTGTTTGATTTTTCTAAAGAAAATGGAATTAATTTAATAGATGATCCTTCCAGCATGATTTTAATAACAATAGAAAATATTTTACAATTCACGAGGTACGCACCCGGTACTAACCAAAATTAATATGCAAATAAGATGATGACCTTGCTGCTGTAAACATGTATATTCAAATGAGTAATTTACATAATTTTTCGAATTTTAACATTTTTACTAATTTACATGGTCAGCCTGCATAAATTATCTCAATTTTAATACGTATCTCATTTGCATATTAATTCCATTTAATACCGGCCACGTTTCCTCGTGAAATGCACCAAATTTGTTTGAACTTTGACATTCTTTTTAAATCATTCATATTCAAACAGAATTTTTTCTTGTTTGACAATTTTTCTGATAAATCAGCAAAAGGATTAATCAAGCTTTAAAAACCGTTACATTTAAAAAGGTTTCTACATTCTTTATCCCAAGGTTGTCATCATTGTTACAATTAACAACGTTTCTTGCTTAACAAAAAGGCAAAATCTTATCTGCTAACTGCACTCTGTCCTTATTAAACATTGTTAATCATATCGAGACAGAGCCTGTCATTGTGATAGCCAAAAAAACTCCATTTCCGTAAATGGATTACAAAAAAGACGGATTTCCTGTCAAATCCTTTGAATGAACAAAGAACATAAAAAACCAGCCTTGTTAAGGTTTTCAATTAATGTCACATGAGATCATCTAAAAAGTTGTTTAAAAAATTCTTGATAGCCACTTAAAGCATTCTTTTATTTGTTAATTGCTTTAAAAGACGTTTTTGCAAGAATTAAAAAAGGCAAAAGTACTTTCTCCCAAACCTACTCACTGTTTAGAAGACAGACAGGTTTAAAATTCTTAAACCTGAAATTTATTTACAACTGATGTGTCATCCTTTATACGTTTTTTACTTCCGTTAACTGCCTAATAAAGAAACATCAGCTATAACGTACCTTCTTTATAGTGGACAAGTTAGATTTTAAGCTAACGTACAATTTTCAATAATATCATTTGCTTAATGCTTATCGCTGTAAGATAAACCTAAAATTCAAGTAATTAGTACAAACCTATTTAATCATCCAGAGCCAGAGGAACACTTGAATTCTTTAGATAATTACATAAGCAAACAACAATTTAAAACCCGCTCTGTTTAATTTACCTACGCCGGAGCTCTAATTAAATCTAAAACAAGTGCATACTTTAGAATTTTTTCTTCGTATCATGAATTCATTTGATTCATCTTTAAACTTAAAAAACCCTGCATTTCTAATTACTTTTACCTTGCGGGTAAAAAATTTAACCAACCACATTCATCATTCAAAGGGTCTTAATTTCACCACAAAACCTCTGTTTTAAACGAGTTGGTCAAAAAGGTTTTTAACACCTTTTCAAAACACCTTCTCAACCTCTTTTGACACAGGCCAGGAAGTCAGCGTAATCCCTGCAAACCTCCAAACTGCACACTTTTAATCGTTAAAAACCCTTCTCATTTGATTAATACCCGGGAAAATGATGAAAATGTGTTTTTGACAGTTTAAAAATTACCTTTCAATGATTAATATTGATTTTTCACGGTCAAGCCTCTAGCAAAAGGAAAATACTGGTTGTGCATGATTTTGTAAAATGTGCCATATCGAATGAATAAATGGTAAAAAATCTTTTTAAAAGTGGTCAAAAGAGCTTTTGAAATGAAGAACTTTAGAATGTGAATAGCGGTTTCAATAAAAACCAGAATTTCTGCAAAAGGAAATATATTATCAATCGGCAATATTTTTATCTTTTGCAAAGAGCCGTTCAAAACCCGAAAACTGTCCACTTCATAATTTTAACCGTAAATAATTGAGTTTATTTATTGAAAAGAGGGTTTAACGGAAATGGAAGTGTACAAATGTAATCCTCTTTTTACACTCCGCTATTTATCAAGTGTCACTGATCTTGAGAAGAGGAGGATGAGGAACTCTGATGTAACCGTGACACATGATTATTTGCACATTTTTGTTTGGACGACTAAAAATAAACTTCAATTGGGATTTAATGAAGCAAGTTGAGCACAGGTGGGGATCTAAAAATACGTAGCCTTAATGAATTCTTTGTGTTGCCGCCGCATTAGGATTTTTATTAACTGACGTAATCTCTTCCATAAAGAAAGCTTTTTGTATGGGGTTTGTGCGCGATAGAAATAACAATTAACTATATTATACGTTGCGTTGGTAAATACAATATCAATACTACTTATTTTTCTTGGGCAA
>JAANSO010001546.1:0-16510 GCA_036507315.1 Lepidocyrtus fimetarius | reverse complement strand
CTGTGTAGCATAAATTGATATTTCATGGAGAGAAATTTGTAAAGCATTGACCCTTGCTAGTCTGTAAAAAAACTCCACATCATCGTCAACATTCCAACAAAAAAGTGTATCGCCCCTCTGAATCCAAACGTTGAATATTCCTCCGAAAGCTATGAACGAGATATCCCGGCATTTATTCAAAGACATGCAATGATACAGGAAAATGTTTCATCCACAGGTTGCTGGTGAATGTTGTGTTCTATGTCATTCTCTCTCTAATCCACAAAAAGGGGGCGTTTCCGGGACGTTTACAAAAAGGGAATGACGTTGATGCTTTGAGCGTTGAGAAGCGCAGTTTTTTATAACAACAGCGCAGCGTTGTATAAACTGCTCATTTCTCCTATCTCTAAACATTTTCCCTTTTTTTCTACTTCCCTACTTAATCACTGACGTTTTTTGTTTACAGTTGGGGTTGAGAGATTTGAAAATAGAGGTTTTCATGTTTTTGGGTGGGGGTTTGCTTTAGATGCCCGGGACAGGATGTCACACACCCAGTTTTAAACACTGGTTTAAATAACTTTGCTCAGAGAGAAGCTTTGTTATTGCTGTCACGGGGATTTCATTTTTCAAATTGCTCTCATTTTAGGGCATGTTTTTAATAAAAATGAGTAGATTTTGAGAAGTTTTTTCGCAATGAGAATTTAATTATTACAGGGTTTGGGCATTTTTGACGGGTCCTACCATTCCAGTTTAAAACAGGTCCTCCCAAAATACAAATCAAACACGAAACCCTTTCCAATTTTGTAACCGGGAACAATGAAAAAAGAGAAATCGTCAATTTTCAAGCCACACCCAAAAAAACTGAATCCTGGTTTTAAACAGGATGTAGAGATTATAATTTTCTAATCGTAAGTTTTAATTACAATTCGGTCCCTACGGAAAAGTGGAGTAAATTTAATTATAAAAAATCGCTTTCTATCCTCCCACTCTCTCTTAATTCTTTCCCTGAACAAGATTTTGAGAAGAAACAAAGTGAGAAAATGATATGATTGTGCACTCAAGTTGAAAAAGGGGCACACAATTTACTTTGATCCTAGCAGAGTTGCTGCGGTGCATTACTTGATCATTACAAAAAGCTACATAGCGTAGCAAAAGATGAGGAAACTAGAAGCGTTTATTTCCACCCGTGCTACAATCTACAACCACCTTGCCAAACTACCGAAAGCCAGCTTCAAACAAAGTTTCGCTAGAAACGTGTTCTCTTTTAAGTAGGTAAACCAGAACCAGATATTTAAACAGGAAGGGGGAAAGAGCCATTCATTCAATACTAAAATTTTCTATGTCCTCTGTACTTTTAGGGGAAAACTACGGAAAAGCCATAATCAACCTGTTGATGCTGCTGTTAAACCTTGTATGAGCTCTCCACCCTTTTTTATAAAAAAAGTAGAGTGGATCGAGTAAATCGAAAAAATGAGTTCGACTTTGTAACTTGTTCGGGTATTTTTTCTGTGGAAGTATAACAATGCCGGAATGAAACGTTGTCCTCAATTTGTGATTATTCAGTGGTAAATTCGGGTCCATGACCAGTTTTTCCCTTTAGTAAATCACATTCTCAACTCCTGTCATTAGATTCAGATGTGACCGAAAATATTAATGTGTATTCTGCTCTCTCTATTTTTGTATGCGTGAGTTGTGTGTTCCAAGTGGGGGAAAATGTTTAACAATGAATATAAATTGTTTGTTCTATTCAGCACCATCATCATGAGAATTTACAGCATAGAAAGAGCTTTTTATAATCATTTTAAATATTCTATCCCTTCCATTTCATACTCCATCCACCTCCCCCAAAACTGCAGGAATGAATACAAATGGGCTATTGCAACCAGCGGCGGTGGATTAGATGTCTGGCAGAAAACGTAAAAACCTAACAGTGTTGCTGATGTTGTAAAAAACAGAAAAACTGCTGCGTATTCTTTTTTTTCATGATCCCATTTTTCGTTTGACGCTGACTATTGCTTAAAGCATTCTGCCCGTTTTTTCTCTTTGTTTGGAAGCTTTTCACTTATTCAACTCTCATCATCATCGTTTAAGTTTTCTTCGTATTAACCACCTTTCCTTGTATAACCTGTTGCTTGCTTTTTTCCCTACATCCGTCCAAAAGTGGGTTTGTGAGTAGAAAAAACACTCTCCCCTTTCAATTTATACCTGGCGTTCTTTTTCTACCGAGACATGATGCTCCTTCTGAAAAGAAACATCGGTTTGTTTTTTTCAAGGGAGGTTTTAATGACAAAACCTTGAAAACTTCATTGTTGTTGCCAGGGTTTTCTTGTGCTTGCTCAGGCATAACTCCGGTATCCTTCCAGGAATGATAAATTCTCTTTTTATGTTTTTCCTTAGACGACAGAACGGAGTCTATTTTTAAATAATTCCAGTTTGAAACATTTTTTATTACACTTTTGTAACTGAAATTGAATAATAACCGAAATGAGTTTTTTGCTGAAATTGCATTACTTTTATTCCTTTCAGTTATCCAACCTAAATTCAAACACCGCTTTTTGTCACGTACGGATGTTATTTAACCTGGATACTTCTAAATAAGCGTTTTTCTACTTTTCCATTGTGTGCAGATGATTTTTTACGGGAAAATATTATTCTAGGCGCGAACATAAAAAAACGGTGAACAATGCAACAGGTGAGTACAACAACCTGTCCAATTCTCCAAAAAAGTATTCTGCACTCCCCTTATTTTATCCTCTTCATTTCCTTCCTAAAAACTCATTTTTTTTTGCTGTGAAGGAGTCAAATAGTAATAAATCCGTATGCTCCCCTATTTTTTTAAAACTGGAGAGTTCTCCCATGTTGGCGATGATGAGGATTTTGTAGAAATTGACATTATCAAAATATTGCTGACTTGTTTACGAGCTTTGATGATTATGTTGAGAAAGAATTTTTAACGAGAAATGCTAAGAATTTATAAGATGAACTTTTGACGTATTTCAAAACGCTGAAAATGAAGAGAGATGATGATGAGGCTAAAAATGATACAGAAATGTTGATTTTGTTAATACGCGCTATTCCAGATTAAGTAAATAAAACGTTTTCTATCCAGAGAGAAAAAGAAAGGGAGGGAGACAAGTCATGAAATGAATGTCAGACTACATAAAATTGTGTAAAGTGGGAGCAATAAAAACTGCTTTTAAGCTTTTGACTTCTCCCTTGTCTGAAAAATGCAAAGAGTCGGGAATTTAAAGGAGTCAACAAGTTGAGAGGAACACATTTAAAATTGGTTTTTGGTTTCCACCCCTGCCTTCAGCAACCCGTGACGACACCTACCCGGTTAAATGCATCGAGATAAGCATAAAATGTTGCTCCTGGAGCAATGCATTTCCAAAAGCCTGCAATAGCACGCAACAGTTTATTTCTAGTTCTTTGCAGTAGTCTGAGGAAGAGTAAATTTACATGAAATGGAATTATTTATGTAATGGTTATGCCATTGCAGGATTTACTGAAATTCCACTTCAAATAAAATTCTCTGTGAAAAGTGTATTGATCCGATCTTTGAAAATTGATGTCATTCTACCATCTTTCAAGACTTTTCTTATCAACTTGAATATCCTTTGCGATTGCGACAGCTTTTTTACTTCTGACATCGGAATATCAACTCCGTCCATCCGATCCATTGCAACAAGCATGAATGGATTTTTTACAATGACAAAGAAGGCACAAACTTCAGCTATCTAACTATATTACTCATGATAATTTTTTACGTGATTGCTTCACAGAACGTTCTTCAAGAAAGCTGCATTCCCTTCATCATAGCGTTATCTGGCAGTACCCAGCCCTGTGTTTATTGCACAGGGCTGCGCAAAAAAACTGCCTTGTTTTCATACCGATTTATTCTTCAATCTTTTTTGATGATGAATGATGATGATGGTGGTGCTCACTTCACAGAAAACGATTAATCGGAGACCTCTTGCCTATTAGCCTGAATGCTCTCTCTTGTTTTTTTCTCTTTGCGTAGGTTTTCCCTCCCCACTTTACTAACTAGTTTGAAACATGAAATCTCTCCTATTTACTCAACTGCGTGAAAAAATTCGCCTGTAGAAAAAAACACTCTCCCACCACCCTACAAACCACTACTGCACTATTTTCATCATCATCATAGTCTATTGTGTAGCTCTGTAAGAATATTGTACGTGCTAACCAGGCATTATAACTGCACGAAACGCTGCGTTTTTAAAACCTTCTCAGCCATCCTTGAAGACAAAGTTTCTCTTTTCAGTTTTTTACCAACTTTTTCGTTGCATGAAATGTTTTGATCTACTTCTTTTTTAAACAAGAATAGTAAACGTTGTAGAACTGTAATCAAAATGATGATCTCTGTCGAGTTTAAACAAAACGTCGTTTCATAATGTCATAGCAACTTAGTAAAAAGACAAGGTTGATATTATTATGTGCTGAAAGGATGATAAGACCGAACTTTCACAGGGTAATTGCTGTCACAAGAAATGACCGTGTTATTGCATGACGTTCCTATTTTATTTCGCAACTTTTTTTTCTTTTGTTTTTCATCATAAAAAGGGAGAGAGTCTGTATTAATATGTCAAGTTGGAGATGTTTTTGTTCATGCAACCGCTCCTTTGTCTTGAACAATTACTTTTTAGAGAAAAACAAAAGAAAATTTGACATTACAGTTTACCTTGAAATTAAAAATAAATCGATATTGCACAAGTTAAAATATCCGAAATTTGAAGAATATTATTTAACGTGAAAAACTAAAATATGGGAAATTGGAAAGTTAGAAGCAGAAATAAATAGTGGCGGCGGATGGCTAAACGGATGGTCAAAGCATGCATAAAATATTGCGGCTTCACTGCACTCTTTTTTCTATGCCAGATTGTATTTTTGTAATACTTTGTTATTGTAAATCCTGAAGTTTTTGCAGAGAATAGTGCACGCAACCAGAAAATAATGAGCAGAATGCGATGGTCAGCATTATCATTTTCCTAACTTTTCCCTGTGCGAATAACAACAATGATAATAACATTGCAAAAAAGATTATTATTCTTCTCTGGCTTCTTTGCTGATTTACTGTGAGCAGGTATTGTAAATAGAGGGGGAAAGTGGGCAGCAGTGGCAGCGACAGGTGGGCATCGTCATCAAACTCTCTCTTTTTTAGCTGACGAACACAGTAGCTCCCCATAGAAATTGAGCTGTTACCTATCCCTTAATACTATCGATGTTTTAAAAAAATTGACTTCCGGTTTAAGCAAATTTTCATCGGGAATAACGAACTGAAACTTAACTGATGCCACGGATGAGAATATGACTTTGTTTTCAATTGTTTATTGTTTACAATGTCGTTCATTAACTCCTGCAATTAAACAAGGTTATGTGGGATTGATAAGCTTGCTTGTCGCTTTATTTGTGTGAGAATGATTTGTATATAAACAGATTGATAACGCTTGATAAGGAATTTACGGTGGAGATAACGAGCTGTTCAATAATATTAAATTATAATAATCAACGTAAAATTGCATAGCCGATGCAACAAGGCTTAATCAAAGAGTGTCGAAGCCTTGTCCCCAGACGCATTAGTAAAATCGTAAAAAGGTGACAAAGAACTTCTTCGTTCACCTGTGCATCTATTATACCTTGCTACTGCTATTAAGTCATAAAATATTTTACGAGCGGGACTCTCCTCTTTGAGTGTTTTGCACTATTTAGATACAAAGAAATCAGGAGACTTTCTTAAAACGTTGTAAATTATTGAAATAAAGGGACAAAGAAATTCCTAGTATTGCAATTATGATTTTCTGAAGCATTTTTACTAGATTCTTTATTGAGAGTTAATTTTATTTAGAAAAATCAGAAGTTTTTAAACTTGTTTAAAACGAAAAATAAAAAGTTTTTTAAAAAAATATTTCAAAATCATAAACTGTAGCATTTTTATCAAATGTCAGCAGAGAAGTCAAAGCCAGTGGCAGGCCACAAGAGGAGGATATTGTGACATCGCTTTTTGATGAAATGATAACAAACCCAAAAGGTTTGCTTTTTCCTCACCCGAAAAGCATAATCTGGGAATAAACAGGAGTTTTTGTTTAGGAGTCA
Organism: Lepidocyrtus fimetarius; assembly: GCA_036507315.1. Classification (NCBI taxonomy): domain Eukaryota; kingdom Metazoa; phylum Arthropoda; class Collembola; order Entomobryomorpha; family Entomobryidae; genus Lepidocyrtus; species Lepidocyrtus fimetarius. Next base: position 10,420 of record JAANSO010001546.1, on the reverse strand, counting down.
GTGTCAGAGAGAAAAAGGAAGATATTGACACTGAAAAAAGTGATAAGAACATCTCAAAAGCTTATTCTCCCAGATTTTTGAACTTTTGTAAATAAGAAATGAGCAATGGACTGATTGTGCAAGAAAAATAAAACCGTTTTGGTATAATATCACTGAGATTCATCCACGAGAATTATGAATGCAATGGCTGTGTTGAGATTTATCCGGCTTTTGAACCCAAAGTGATAAACTGGTGGAAAAATACCTTTTAGATAGTGTTTAAGGTTATGACGATTAGGATGTTCCTGGATACATCCGATATAAAAATAAATGACGACCCACATCATCCTATTTTTTATGGGGGAGGCTTCAAACGAGATTTTGTTGACAGGATGTTTTTATGAAATTCTTACTTGCATTAGAAATGGGGGAAAATGACTCAATTTTTAAGTTATTTTCAAGAATTTGTAATCTTTCGGTTTCAAATGATGTAAAAAGCTATTTAAAAAGTTGCTTTTTAGCTGATATGATTTTTTAGGTTATCTTGTTCAATGTCTCCAGCTATTAGGTTCACATATTTTTGCAGATTTTTTAAGATTTTAAAATTCCTGGCGTGCTTTCTGGAAGATAATCATTCTCCAGAATGTAGAATTACCAGGAAAGTATTGAATGTGAAGCCGGAATAGATAAAAACTAGGGAAATAATGTTATCACAATTTGAAGATTTTTAGGCCATTTTTTGAGTAGGTTTACATCTACTGCGTAGAATCGGAATGTCGAGGTTTATATGACCGCACTCAACAAAAAAGGCAAACGTCAAGAAGATAAAACAATGAGTAAAAAGCATTCAGGTTAGAAATTAATGCTCTGAAAAGAAAAAGAAAGGAAGATAATTGATAACTTCCATTTCCCCTCTACATAGAATGATATTATTTACGAAGCGTCACATCCGACCCAGAAACCATCCTCAATTACCATCATCACCAAGTAAAAAGAAGAACCTTGAAAAAATGAAAGTTACCCGTTCATATTTTTATAACTGTTATTATAAAAAATATATGTGCGGTTTGAGAGGAGGCAGTGTTGTGAAACAAAATGTGATTTTACGGGCTAATGTTAAAGTTGTGCACGCGGTGCACTGACATTTATTTATAATGACTTAGTTTGGTGAAGAAGGTTCAACTCTTGATAAAAACTGAAGCCAAATACTTTCCTACACACTCCAAACTTTGTCAGCCTAGTTTTTATTAAATTGCAGAATCCTCCTGTCAAGTAAATTACATTTTAGAAGATTTTTGAAACAATAGAATCTTTCACCGATGTTTTTATACGGTTCTGGCAAGTGTACAACTGAATAGGGTTTCAGCAATTAAAAAATATGGCTCACCTCACAAGCCACAACCTCAGAAAACTTTTTGAATCATTATTTTGTAAAAAAATACGTTTGTTGATGTTGATGAGTGAGAGATTGCAGATAATATCACTTGATTTCATGATTGTCATGATGAGCACCATCATCTATCATAATCATCTTTTAAAACAAACGATGATAAAAACAGTATTGAAACAGGAGCAAGTTTTGCAAGGGATGGGAAATGTAAAATGACAATTAAGGGAATGAAAATGTATGAGAAGCGAAAAGAACAGAGTAACCTACAAAGTTTTAAAAATCTCATGTTATTTTTCCCAGCAGATATTAAACTATCAAAATTCTCATAATATACGAAAGGCCGTTTTTGTTTTAAAATTCTTTAATAAAATAGGGCAGAGTTGTGATGATGATGAGAGTATAAAAAGAGTTATGATAAAAAGGAAAATTAGAATTGTTTTTTTAAAATCATGTAATAAAACTTGTTCTACACACTTTTCCTTTTGTTTTATAAGATATGTTTTAAATCCTAAAAGTTATAACAGATTTTTTTATAATTTTGGAAGAGAAAGTTATTTCTTAATCAACCCAAATCCTATTTTTATCCAATTTTTCATGGATTTAGCAATTCATAATAGTAAACGAGCTATTTTTCAGTTGTTTGTACGATTTTTAAGGATTGATTGGGTAATGTAGGTCGGACCGTGATACAAGTTTAAAAACAAGCTTATTTACTTGTAGTCTTCAAGTAGAGAAGCAATTTCAATAAGCTACGCTAGAAATTTGCATTATAGCAGATTTTGGTTGATTTTACACTATAAAATATTATTAAAAGAGGCCAGTTAGAAACAAAGAAGTGTTCGAAGAACCACGCAGGGATAAGAAGAGGCGCTAAGGGATTATCTTTTCGATAAGGGATGTGGGAAAAGTGGTTGGCTAACGTACCCCCGTGTACAATTGAAAGGGTATTTTTAAAACAATTTTCCCATTAAATACCTTCTCAATTACAATCCCTTCTCAACAGAATTGCAAAATTTTTATTTAAAGGTGATTAAGATACCTATAACAAACCTTGTATAATAACCGAAAGCATGAAAAAATATATAAAATTGTCCATATTAGATGATTTAAATTAGTTTACTTAACTACCATGAATGATAAATATTCTCCTGTTTGGCTATTATAATTGCATCTTCTTTCAAGTGAAAAATACACAATTTTTAAATTAATTTTTGTTAATGAAGTTATTACATTGATGATTTTATCAAAAAGGTTTTCAAAGGAGTCTCGGGAGGGATTTTACTTTCTTTAAAGTAGAGCAAGAGAAAAATAAAATTGGTGAAAAATGGGAGGATGAAATTATTTGTAAGTGGCTATACATAGGTATTAAAATATGATGATTAAGATGATTATACTACTCAGCAACTAAAACTTTTAAAGGGGAGATAAACTCTTGTTTATTGCGTGAGTTAAAAAATCAGTCGGATTTTACTTTTTAATGAAATCCATTTTGTTGTTTTAAGTGTTTGAGGTATGTAGTTGGTAATTATTTTATCGTAAATCACCATCAAAAACTACTTCAGTTCTACCCGCGTCTAAGGTTGTGGGGTACGCCTTGTTAAATAAAAATGAGCAACGTATTTAAAATGTTATAGATAAAAATAGGTTTCACACACCGTGATCTTTTTAATTTTAAAGTTAATTTTCAAAAGCTGCAATATATTACAGCAGAATTTAATAATTATTGAGGATTCATTGTGATTCCCTCCTTAGAATAGTTTTTGCTTTTTATCAAAGCCGAATTCAATCCTACTCTAAATAAGTCTTATTTCATTTCAACTGTAATCAAATCAACGTTTGATTAAAAATTCATTCACATTTTACAAAAGTAAAGAGTGTGGCCATCTAATCGATTCTTTTTGAACAACTCTCTTAACCATTTTATGTTTTCAGTTGCATTTAAAGTTAACTTCAGTAGTTAGCCATAAGATGCCATACGTCAAGATAAATACAATGAAAACTTGCATGAAATTGACTAGCGTAACGTTAAAATTAAAGATAATCATGATGAGTATCTTCTATTTACTAACTAGTAAGTTTATTATTGCTAAAGCCTTGAATGTTGCTGCATAGCGACAATGTATTTTATTTTTGCATAGCGGCATATCATTTAAGTTAACGTAGCTCAACTCGCTGTTTTAATTTACATTTAACTTTATTTAAAGCTTCGTCCTCCTCCTCAATTCACATTGAAAGTAAAAAAAGGATTTAAAATCTTTAAAAACCAAAAAGCCAGGCTTTAGCACCCAAGAACAAAGCTTTTTTTGTAAAAACAGTAAGGCCTCTCGTCTAAAAAGAATTTATGCAAATGGGTGTTCAATGAAAGGTCGATTCCAGCTTGAATTTAACTTGGATAATGTACTTAACAAAAAAGCTCCACTTCTTTTCGATGAAATTGCGAGATCGAACGTGAGAGAATTGAACAAGCTTATTTTTCAACTCGTCGAACCTTCCTTACTTACCCTTCACTTTTTTTGTGGATGAAGAAGAAGGATAAAAACGGGAAACGAGCGAGTTTGGCGCATCAAATGAATACAAACTTGTGAAGCTCTGACGGTGAGGACGGTCAGAAAATCGACTCTTTTTGTAAGGCTTTTGAACTTTACACGAAGCTTCCTTTGAAATGAATTGATCGAGTCTGAAGAGATTGTGGCACGCTTGAGAGAGTTGCTACTTTGCTATCGTAACAAAGTTATGGGAATTATTATGAAAAGGATGAACAAAGTAAAGTCGCATCTTGTAATGTTATTTATTATGCTATGCCGGTATATGCAATAATAATGTTAAGTGTTTTCTTACCTGGGATAAACTGCGGATTAATTACTATTCTGGGTTGGCTTTTGTCAACGGATGAGACGGAAATTATTTCAGGTTGTTGAAGAGAATCTTCGTCTATGGACCTGCGGGAGGATACTTCCGAAGTGATTCTTTGTTCAAATTTCAATTTATTTTCTTCAATTTGCTTAAGCTTTAACATTTTCTTGTTAGCTTCGTATTCAATAGTGACTTTGCAAGCGTACTCGCACTTGTGGTTTCTGAGGACGGATGTTCCATTAGATTTTGAACGGTAGTGTACCGCAGTGAAGCAATCACAACAGGCAACCATTTCTTTGCAGAATAGCCCACAGTCGAGAAGTTTCACTTTGCCCATGTATTTCCAAACTACGCTTTTTATGCGGTTGCCGGATTCTAATATTACAACGGCTTTTTTCTCACGAAGAAGTTCTTCAACTGTTTCTCGGGGAACTTCTTTTTCAACTGTTATTTCCGGTTTGACGGAAGAAACGGAAGATTTCTTTGGTTTGGAAATGTTGTTGGTAAAAGTGAGAGATTTGCAGGGGGCTGAATATTTTGGGGAGGGAATTGGGGGATGGAGGGAGACTAATGGGTGAAGAACTGGGTATGGAGGTGGGTGAAACATGTCCGTCATTAACGAATTTCGGTGGCTGGGTTTAATATTATATGGATGGAATAAATGACGTGGACGGTGCATTCCGTGGGGAGGAATGTGAAGGAATTTGTGGGGTGGAGGGAAAGTTAAATTGGGGACGGTGGGGAGGTGGCTCATCATCATATTTGGTGATGAAGCTGAAGTAGATGAACCACAGGGTTGAGATTGCTCTTGTGGGCAGTGCGTCACCTGCCAAATCAAAGGCACATTAATACTTGCCAAATTTCTAACTCTTATGATTTAAATTAAATATATCCAAAGTTGTAAGTTTTTAATGAATGAAACTTGTATGAATGGGCACATTAAAAACTTACCGTTGCCGATATTCTTGGAGGCATCATTGCTGGGGAAGAAGTTCTGATTGATTTATCCATTTTTATATCCTTCAAATGTGTACTCAGATTAAATATTTTACAAGAGTTTCATAATGCCCATTACATATCATTTAAACTTGAACTTGATTCTTTAATGGGATAGGTCAAGAATTAAGTATGTACATTGTCATCACTTTTATTTAAGTAAAATATATTTGCAGAAATATTCACACCATGTCATTTGCTTAGGATTGCACAAAAAACTACAAAACTTAAACATTCAGCTCAATACTTAAACTTTGGCAACCCGTTTCCCGCGTAAATGCTTATGCAATTTCAATTTAAACTGGAAAATACAATAACAATGTCAAGGTCGAGAAAGTCCTGTGCATTAATCCTTCTTTAATCTGACAAATATATTTTGTAATTATTATGCAATCCTGGAAATCCGAAATTAAAAGTTATTCTTCAGTCTTCTGCCTATTAAACTTGGCTTATGATATCGTAATTGCAGAGATAAGAAGAAAACTGTATTTAGGTATTAAGGTTGATTTGACAGAGCTATTGCTGGAGCTTGAAAAGAAGGACGAGTAGATGATGTCTAGCCAAGTGTTGATATCCTACTGCAATCTCGTCATCTTCACCATCCTGTACTGGCTCATGAGAGTAATCAAAACTATTCCAAATCGCAAAACGTTCAATTTTTTACGCACTCTTTTCTTCCTTTCACTGAAGCAATGTAAATTACAAGTTCTTGCCTGCTGCATTACTTAATAGCGTTGTTAAATACCCAAAAAAAATGAAGCAGTGACGACATCGTCCATAATCAACGTCTCGTCCTTAAAAACATTTCCTAAATCAACAAGTTTAACAAAACTGTTATTCTTCTGTATTCGATAATCTTAAGAAAGTGATTACAGTGCAGAATGATCATATTTACCATGTGAGTTAAATGTGTGGAAAGGCTGTTAGCCAGCCGGGTTTAGAAAAATGTCACACGCCTTTGTCCGTTTATAGACGTGTCTAACTTTCATTCTTCTTACTACATTGTAGATTACACTCGGAATGAATCATGAATGGATTGCTTTAGGTAGTTAATTTTTAGGAAGCTGAATCCAAAATCAAAGGTCATCCATAGTTTGATTTTCTACACAAGGGAAGCTGCCAAGACGGTAGAATTTTAAAAAATTCGTACCAGAGAAATTAATAGTTTTTGCTGAATTAGTAAGTTGAGCAGTCTCCAAACTCCATCCGGCACCATATTCATGACAAGTGCTCATTTTGCTTTAAAATATAAAAACTCTATTGATTTCGACCTGCTTTTAATGGCATTGCGTGAAGAATAAATCGTCTAACAATACGATTTGATTATGATTGGTTTACTGTAAAATAATTTCGGAGTAAAAATTAATAATGAATCTTTAAACTTTTTCAGAAGCTAGCAAAGATGAAGTATCATCAATGATGAACGATGATCTAATCGTTACATGATTTATTATAAAGCTGGACTAGTTAAACACCCTAATCTCAAGGATATTTTAGCGCACATGTGCGTAATCAACCAACTCCGGATCCAGTAACGACTGTAAAGCGATTAAAATTTACGGAAGATAACTGCAGAGGATAGCCGGCATGCGATCTAGTCGTGAGAGGATTTCTAATGTGCCTGAATTTTCAATTGGATTCGAACTTGGTCTATTAAGATATGTGTAATAAAATATATCGGGTTCCCTTAAATATGAACTTTTTATGAAAGCCATTAAAATTCAATTGACCTTCTTAAAATGTGTTTTGCAAGTGCAAAGTCATTAAAAGTGAAATCGTCTATTCAATCTGTGACAAATATTGTTTATCGTGTGATATTATTGGGAGAGTTTAAAGACGCGAAATGACTTAGGTCGGGAACGGTTATTATTCCTGCAGTGTTGTATGATAATTGTAATTATTTATTCATTTTTATTTAATAATCGTATTTAAAATTAATTAAGATTTTAATGTACAGTCCAGTCCATTGCATAATAAACTTTCAATACATCAATAAAAATACATTTTTCAAATATCTTGTTATTAAAAGATGATATTTGCTGACCGGTCACCAGTCACTTTTTTGGAATTCAGTCAATGCGTCTGGGTGAAAAACTATGATAAATTGCCTTCGATTTTTTTATTTTACGGTATGATTTGAGTGAAAACGAGAATATTGAGGGATTATGGAAAGAGACAGACATTCCTCTTTGATCTTACAAGTTTCTGAGATTATCATTTGTTATTATTTTTATTATGCATCGTCATGTCATCGAAATATTATTTTTTACTACTCTTACTATTAAAAATTGCATAAAGTTATAAAGTATTCCCGGTGGTGGAAGGATGGTGATGATAACCTCAACTTATCATTTGAATTGAGATTTTCTCTTCTTGGGAAAATGTCGTTGACGTATATGTGTACCGTACAGTTGAATAATAATCATGCAACTTTGTATCGAAGCCAGACTAGCAGTGATAAGACGAGAGCCGTTCTCAAGAGATGACCATCCGTACATGGGATCGGCTTTTATGAAGGAGGTCATCGCCAAAAGGTCAGGATTTTATACGAGAAATATGAAGATATGTTGAAAAAGGTGGGGAGCAACTTTAAACAAGTTTTAGCTAAAGACAAACTTGTGTACGGTTAAAAAAATTACGTAAAAATCCACTCTTTCTGGAGATGGTAATTTAATATTATCTGAAAAGAAATGAAAGTGTTCGTGTGAAGGAAAAACATGAAATTATACAAACCTAAGCTATTACTGGGGCAAACTGAGATTGTGACAAAATTATTACGTGGTTATCCGTCTTGTAGTAGAAAAAATTGACTCCAGGAAACCTGCCGCTTTCGCAAATAACATTTTAGCCTTTAGCGCTTTTTAGTTTAAAATGATGAATCAGTTAATTTTTAATGGTGTCAGTAAATAAAAATAAGACCTTTTGAAAACTATCGGAAGTAGAAGGTGTGCTTAATGCATTCGAGTGAGTGGCTTACTTTTGTGGCTGGTTGTTTTTTAGTTTTAAAAATGATGAATCAGTTAATTTTTAATGGTGTCAGTAAATAAAAATAAGACCTTTTGAAAACTATCGGAAGTAGAAGGTGTGCTTAATGCATTCGAGTGAGTGGCTTACTTTTGTGACTGCTGGCTGTAATTTATATGAAGAACGTGTATTATGATCGTTTTAATGACTTCATAATATTTTCTATTAAAACATTGAAACAAAGTTTTGCAAATTGATGTTTATTTTTCAATTCGTGACAAAACACTGCTTTTAATCTATAACTACAAAAACTTGCTTAACAAATTATTTATGGAAATTCTGAACTACATCAAATTGTTTCTTTAGTTGTTTTAACAAGCAAACTTATCATACTCCAATGCTATAATACTAAAATCATCCAATCCATAATACTAAAACAATTATGTTGCCGTTTACTCATGGTGTTTGGTTGGAGACTATGACTTAAACGGTTCGTTATTTTGACTAAATATTTTTGATAACTTCTGTTTTGTAATGTTTTCTATTTGTGTAAAAACTCTTCTTTGTTTCGTTTTAAGATGTGAAACATTATGTAAAATGTAACTAGAATAGCTATCGCGAAAATTAACAAATACGTGAGTAATTATTATTTATTTAAAAATACACATGGAAAGCCCTCTGATTAATGCGTTAAAATGGGAATGCTTTTTCTTTACAAAGATTTTATCTTTTAAGACTTGTCAAACGTGATTTTCCACCATTTATTTTAAAATTAAAACAAAGTTTTAAACAACGAATGATAATTTTATTGAACAAAGTAGATAATGAAACAAAATATTGTTTTTTGATCTTACTCAACGCTAAATGAGCAGGGAATCACGCAATCAAAATGTTTATTAGTCATTCACTTTCTTATTTGGCTTGGGGCAATGTGATAACGGTCATTTATATTGTTTTTGTGAATAAAATGGAGGAAAGTTTTTGACAATTCTTATCTTTGCATACTTTGATCGATACAAGAAAAAATTGTCAAGATAAAAAGATAGTTTGTGGCCAGGACTGGAGACAGTGTTGAACAACATTCCAAACAACAAAAGGAAGCAACTGCATATTTGCTAATTAAATAAAATCTGGGAACTCATANAAAGTTTTTGACAATTCTTATCTTTGCATACTTTGATCGATACAAGAAAAAATTGTCAAGATAAAAAGATAGTTTGTGGCCAGGACTGGAGACAGTGTTGAACAACATTCCAACCAACAAAAGGAAGCAACTGCATATTTGCTAATTAAATAAAATCTGGGAACTCATAAAATTAAAATTGCATCTTGTATATCCTTAATTACAAATGCCTATGCATTTTTGAGAGACGGACATAAAGATTTTAGGCAACGGGCAATGGACCGAAATCATTACGCCCAAAACAGTTATGAGAGCGAAGACGAAAACTGAATCTGTTTTTGATTCGTCTGGAACTCGTCCAACTTTAATTTTTAAATGTGGTAATGAGATTGGGAAAGTGAATCTTGTTATGAGTTAGCCCTGTCCTGAGGTCAACTTCGTAAAAAATAATTATTCTTTTTGGCTCCCTTTCTCGTCTTCCGCTTTAACAAACTTTGTTTTAAATTGATACTAAAGTGAAACATTGTATTGCAACGTGTTCTAATCACCAAAAACAAATGATAAGACATGATAAAAATGAATGTTAAAAGCAGGCAAGAAGATACAGAACGGCTACTTTGTCGAAGAAAGAAAAATGTTTATAATTTTTTAAAGTAAATGACGGCAATAATAACCATAAAAATGCATAGCCCTTCCTTATCATCAAAAGAAGAGTTATCAACAGCTTCTTTTCTTCTTTTTTAATATTTATTGACATGAACACTATCATTGTACATCGTAATCTCACACTTTTATTCACAGTAACGACTTTGGACAATTTATGAGCGGAAAATGAAATCTAATCCTTTGATGAGAGGATTAATCATCGTCACTAGCTTTCCATACCTAATTTAAGTTAATATTTGGTACTTTAAGACGTTGATAATGAGCTGTTTCTTTTGGACTCGATAGCTCTGACAAAATAGCTCCGTTCATTTACTCTTGCTAAATTTTAGAAAGAAACAGTGAAAAGGGTTTACATTTAAATAGACGGGTTAATAATTACTGCATTTGTATGTGAAGGAATTTTCTCAGGAGAAATGATGCTAAATGTATGACGTGATTAGTCCAGGATG
>JAANSO010001545.1:0-16512 GCA_036507315.1 Lepidocyrtus fimetarius | reverse complement strand
TTCAGCATAGCCGGAGTCATCTGCCGTTGCGTGAGATTTTCTTATCATTCCTACGATAAGTAATAACTACGATAAATAAATTCAGGAAAGCATTTGTTGCAGCATTGACTTTTGTCAAATTAATGAGTACCTATAATGACATCTAAAGTAAGAAGTTTAAAAATGATTAATTTTCTATGACTCACCTGCAAAAAGTGCAATGGCAAACACTGCTTTCACAGAATTCCTTATCTTCCACGTCTGTCCCAAATGGGCAAACAATTTATAATTCACCCAAACAAGCCAATTTAAAAATCAATAACGTTTTGTTTGTGTGTCTGTGTCAGTGAGCTGCCCGATATAATAAATTCACTCGCGAATTGTTTCGTCTAAATAGCACTTGTTGATGATGATAATAGCGATGTTTTCCCACAAATTCCTCTTCTTCCAATTCATATTAAAATCATTAATAGCACAATCACTATTGACTGTAATGAAGGTTGCTTGCATTTTGTACCGCTTCCGTATCAACTTAATCTTTTTCAGCCACACTAGTAAAAAACTCACTAATAAATTCTCTCATATTGTTAAGATTTTTATGCTTATCACCCGTATTCTGCAGATAACCGATAATAAAACGGAGGCTGGGCTTTTTTAGATGCTTTCACTCCCTCCCACTACTTTTTTTTAGATAAGCTATGCATAACCTAGAACTTTGTACAATTTTATTAGCTAAAGCTCTTTTACACCTCATCTATTGAGGTATTATATTGACTTTACATACATAAAATATACCATCAATTTATAAATAGTAAAATTTGTATTGATCCAATATTCGATATCCTTATAATTGAGCTATTTAAGACTGTGGGTGAGCAGCAGAGTGTATCAAATTAGGAAATTACATGTTCTTCAATAAAAACTAATAAACTCCTCGCTTCTGAAACCTCTCGGTCGGTCCGGGTCATGCCAAATCCTTTGCTCATTACCCATGCAATAATAAACTTGTAGGAGTCGAGGATTGGAGTGTTGTGGGTGTCCGCGTCCTGCGTGAATTATGGCACATTTGTTTCGCCTTTCCACACAACATAAATATTGTGTAATATCCTCAACATCATGCTATCATAAAAAATTGATATTCCACGCTGCAACAAGCAACATTAAAACATACCCTTGGCCTGCTATTAAACTGTAATCAATTCATTCATGTAAAACAATTTATGATGATGAATGATAAATGACAGTCAATCCACATTAACAACTTTTAAAATTGTACATAAAGTTCTATCCAAAAAGTTTCATTTCTTTCTTATATAATCAGAATAAAAAAGTTCCCAACTGACTCGTTTTATCGAAGCTGGTTCTCCTCTGTAGAGGACTTCTTATCTCCTTATATGCTCCATAACCACCGGAATGTATAGATTTTTTTGCAAACAAAGCGTGTACCCAAACATCTTCCAATGTACATGCCAAAAAATTTGCACACTGGTTTGTATGAATTCACACAACACTTCTTGTGTTTATATTATGGCTATTTTGTACTTGAATCTAACTGCGTAGTCTGGTCACAATAGCCAAAGTCATCACAACATGGCCAATGTTGTCTTTCTTATTTAAAAAGCTGCCAAGAAGGCAATGTACTTTACTTATGCACTATTTTGCAATCCTTCTCCCTACAATCCCATGACCATGATACGAACTCACAGCATCCAACATAGAACCAACTGTCTTTTTATCTGTTTTTTATATAAAGAAGGACGATAAAGTTGAATCTAAAGGATTCTGGATGGGAGGAGCAAATTTTCCTTACCTTTTCAACTATTTCACAGTCAATGATCTAACAATGAAGTATAAAAAGTATGATGCATGCCCTACTGCATAGATAGAACATTCACGCAACCTTTTTTACCCATATTTGCAATGCCTTTTCAATGCGCAATATTTACATCTTAAGTCTTCATTTGACATATTGAATGGAAGGACTGATAAGAAAGCATACCATTCAAAACACATGTCAAATTGATTTTGAATTCAAAAGTCACACAATTAGTGACCAAGGCCATCCTCTAACAAATTTGACAATGTTAAGTTGAGCGTGGTGAATGTGGAGCTTGGAATGGGGAATAGCACAAATTTGTTGGCAGCAGTGTATTAAATTTAAAACGCTTAACAGTATACTATATCATTGTTGTAGAGTAATTAAAGGTTCGAATAGTGTGTGTCTAATGATAATCATTCGAAACCACTTCCTCCCACTTCTCCTTTCACTGTATTTTCTTCTTTCTTTCTAACCGGCAGCGGCTAACTATACTTTAGTTAAATCCTTATTCATTACATCATAGTGTGTGTCTAATGATAATCATTCGAAACCACTTCCTCCCACTTCTCCTTTCACTGTATTTTCTTCTTTCTTTCTAACCGGCAGCGGCTAACTATACTTTAGTTAAATCCTTATTCATCAACAACGTGACTAGGTATGTTAAATGTTATACCATCTGTCAAGAAGTTTACTTTTAATGCTTGTGTGATTAGATCATAAATGACCAAGCTATGGACAGAGAAAGAGAGGCGTTGCAAATTGCAATGCAATAGTTAATTAATATGATCTGATACGCAATGCAATTGAATTCAATTACTTGATGATATCATTTGAATTACCGTGTTAAAACCAATGTGTGGGCGTGTTTTTTGCAGTTACCAATGATGGATCTTCATGAACAAATTTTTGACACAATCAGAATTGAAGCTGATTCAGATGTTGCCTTTTTTGGTTTGGCATCCACATCCGGGGATCCAACTAGCGGGTTGACTTCCTATACTACCGCTTCCGTTAGCAATGATTTCCCCAACATGAATGACGAACTCGATACTTTGCTTTCCTCAGTGTCACCTTTCACAATCACTGATGTCAAATGTGGGGACATGAATGGGAGCATGCCCACCCCGACACATAATTTGACAGCTAAGCAGTTCAATGTGATTAGTAGTCCTCAATCTCAAGGTATTTATGTATGAAATGTTAAATGAACCTTGTATTTCAAAAATGTACGAAAATGTAAAAGTATGAGTAACGCCTATACTTTTTAAATTTTAGATTGTTCTCCTGAGAATGGCCTTTTTTCTACTGACATAACCGAGGTATAAATAAAACAGTTAAAAAAGAATATGATTTCCTATAAAATGTTCGAAAGCGGGTATGAATTTTTGGAAAATTATTTTGATGATTGTAGGCGATGAGCTTGGGAATGCATGACTTTAGTTGTGACATGGGTTTTATAACAGCAACAACAGGATATCATGGTGATGGGTCAGATTCTCCAGAAACTCCGTCAACATCCGACGCTTCTATGTGTAGTCCCTCAGCAATGGACTCACCTCCCCTTACGCCACCCAGTCCCTACATAAAGTCGGAAATTGATACAAACATACCATCCCCTTGTGGTAGCACAATTTTTGGCAATACTACAGACATTGGGGATTATCCTACCACTACTGGGTTGATTTTAAAAACCCATCCTACAGTTGGTGCTGCTAACATGACAAAACTTTTGCCTGCCTTGAAATCTTCCAGAGGAAGATCAGCATCTCATGATTCTCCCGATGTCCAAGCATTGAAAAGACACATACGAATGATCAGGAACCGGGAATCTGCTTCAATGTCGCGAAAGAAAAAGAAGGAGTATGTAACGAGTTTGGAGGAGAGGTTGAAGGAGTTGGAAGCAGAAAATTTGCAGCTCAGACAAGAAAATCAAGCTTTGAAGGCATCTGTACTAAAATTTCAACAGGAACACAAATCTCCAGGGGGTGGCATACAAGATAATAAGAGAATCTTGGGAAATTTTGTGAATTTCAGCAATAATCGAAGTTCACTCAAACCAGATTCAGGCAAAACCAAACTTGTTGCTAAAGTCGCCCTTCTTTGGTGTTTGCTGCCTAATGTTATTGACAGCTCATCCATCTACGAGACATCAGTACTCCAGCGAGATCAATTTCAATTCCTCGGATGAATTAGATTCTGAAATGCTTCAGAATTTCCCTGACAAATATTTCTCAAACCCATGGTCATCATGTGGCAGACTTTCCAAAAGGAAATCACTTAAAACTGAGTAGAACATTGACATGGAGCGATAATTTAAAAGACACGGCCAGTAAACCACATCAAAATATCAATACCACCAATACAAGTAAAGCTAACGGAACAAAGACATGGAATTACTATAACAGTACCAAAGACAACCAAAATCCTTTGAAAAGAGGGAAACGTGATATTGACTTACAAAACGCTAGACATCAACCTTCTGACCATCATTCCTACACAAACGCTACATTGCCAGGAGATCATGCTAATGATTTTCCTGTTCCAAACGCTAAAAACATTGACTGCAAACAGCCAGTTAATAAAACTGAGTTATTAAGGTATGTAACATCTATATAAACTCTTATCTCAAAAACAAGTAAAATTTGACACGTATTCTCTTAAACTTTACCACTAACTAAATTGCAGAGTACAAAAAGACCTAAAAGGTTTGTTCAACCGAGGACACTCAAAAAGGAAGAATCGTCCAAAACCGTTCTTCTATCCAGTTTTGAATGTCAACGATGTAGACAATAATAAGGTAACCTTAATAATAGCTCAACAACTTTTTGAAATTGCTCATTATTTGCAAATGCAAAATATTTTTGTTTTATTTTTTAGGGCTTGACTGTTTATGACAAACGGATGAATAAATACAGCCAATTCCTTGAGGAAATTAAATTGCGGGAAGATACTTTCTATGTAGTATCATTAGCTATGGACGATCAATTACTATTGTCAGCTAAATCCACAAATTCTTCCACCAGACCGAAAATGAGTTTCTTGATGCCGTGGAGAAATGGTAGGAATTTTTTTTATGAAAATCTTGTTTGTAATAGGTATTTTATATTTATCCAAGTACGTTTTGGTAATTTGACGTGTTTGTTTTGATCCAAACAGAATCCTTGGGAGGAAAAGAGGAGGTTATGCAAATAGACTGCGAAGTAACAAAAGTTCTCAACATTAATGTTTTGCGTAAAAAATCAAAGCTATAAAAAGATGGTTTTGCTAACATGAATTGTATTGTATTACATAATTTATAAATTCCTATTTATATTCTACAAATAGTATTTATACCAAGCTTATGTAGCTAATTCTAGTTCAAAATGCTTTAATTTAAGATAATATTGCTATTTAAATGGTGCACAATAAACTTCCAAAAAATATTGTATGTACTTTAAAAACGCCTTTTATTTTAAACCAATTAATGGTGAATTGCTTTTCGCATATATAAACTACTTTTAAAAATGTATACCAACTAACTAAATAATATAATAATAAATAAATTAAGTCAACTGTATGTACACCTTCTATTAACTCAGTAATACAAGGTCACCAGTATTGGTACCATAAATTATTCCATACCTGAAAAATCAAAACAATACATATTTCAAATTAAATCCTGATTCTTCAAAAAATTGATTCTGAAATGATTTTAATTTAAAACCGTACGTACCCCGGGACTGGAACCCAATGCATGCAATTAATACTCATGAAAGCTACTTGGCTATCAGCATAGAGATCTTTAACGTTTACAAGCTTCAGTCCATCTTCTTCATCCCTTAAAATACTAATTATCTGCAAACATAAAGAATTCCATATTAATGCCTTTCGAAATGATCTTTTGAAGCAAACATTACCGATTCATTTTTAAAAATAACTTACCTTTCCAATATTTCTTGAAGGATGTACAAATCTGTACAACGGGCCACGCCCAGCATATCCCACCAACAGGAAATCACAAGACGGTGAAATACTTACAGATACAGTGTTTTGGTCCAAATGAAAAACATTAAGAAGGTCTCCCAACGATTGATCGCGTAGACTGTAAATCCCAACAGAATTATAGGCACCGCTCTCTGAAGGCTGTAATACTGCTAAAAAGTCCGAATCAGCAGCAATGTCCAAGCATGCGTCTGAATGTAGTGAACATTCCGACACTACAAGAAACTCTTCCCCTACAAAGAGGACAATTATAGCTCACGTCAGTGAAAGTTTGAAAGGAACATAATGTGCACATTTTAGTCATATTATTTATATGTATCATAAAATGTTTACGTTTAGAGATATCGGGGATCAAAAATTCAGTAAAGTCCCATTTCTGAATCCTGCTTGACAAGAACGCTGTTGTGGCTGCGTCCATTGTATAGTAAGTAGGGGGCCTTGTGCGAGCTATAATGTTTAGCATACGATTAAAAAAGTTTTTAATGACGCGTATCAAAATGCTAATTCCCATAAAATACTTTAATATATAAAACTCACGTGTTATCAGAATCTCTGGAATATACCCAGGATAGAATCTTGCTCCAGCGTCAACATGTGGTTCTTCCCGTTCCGTTCGATATCTATGTGAGATCTCATCCTGATTGAGATCACGTCCAACGCCTCTGTCGCTTCCCCCACGTTGAGTGTGAATTTGAGGTCGTTGTGGTTCACTCCTTCCAGTGACATTGTAGCTCAGAGGTCTACTTTGCGCCTGATGATGACGATGAGCTCTCGTTCGTGCACTACCAGCAAGTTCACTGCTACTCACAGGTCTAAAATGATGAAGATGCGCGCTTCCGGTAGAGGTAGAGCCAGTTCTTGCATTCCAATTGTCAGTATTAATTCGCCTATAAACAAGGATTGGAAAATAAATTAGCATTACTCACCAGAATTCAACAAAAAATATGCTGAACTTGTTTCTTGCTGTGTAAAAGTAAAACCAACCTGACAGATGCCCTATCTCCTTCGCCATCTACACGACTTGATAGTCTCGAGCCTGCATTTGCGCTGTCACTAGTCTCCGATGGCGAAGAGATTGTCGGATTATCCTGAGTACTTAACCTTGGAACTCTAGCTGGTGTTGCTGGTAGCCCCTCGTCATTTCCAGAACTGTCTGATTCGTTAGTTAACAAAACTCTTGCTATTCTAGAATAAGGTCTCCGTCTGGATATTCTAGACGATTCGCTAAGACCTCCTCTCGCAAAAGAACCTCGACCTTGAGATTCCGACGTAGACGTACTAGGTTCTTCACTTTCTCGTTGCCGTCTGGGTTGCCAACCTTCGCGAACGAAACTGGACTGAGTTTGGGTTCCTGAGGATGTCATTGGTCTGGATCTGGCCCACTGGGAGAGTGAAGAAATTCGCAACTGTATTTCTTCTAGACGCATTCGACGAGATGCGTGTTCTGCATCTAGCAAGTCCATTGGCATCGAAGGTGGCAGAAACCCTCGATTCCCGCGTTCATTTAAAACCCTCTCTATCCGACTCTCAACTGGTATTCCAGAAAAGTCATGGGGGCTTCTTATCTCCCTTTCGGAATAGTTATCATTATTTGGATTATTCTGATTTCTTCTCAAAACTTCCGATGCAGCTGCATCAACAGCTAATCTAATTAGCCTATTGCTTCCGTCACCTTCTACATTAGAACCACTACTACTGAAATTACTACGACGAACGTGAGAGAGACTAACAGGACCATACGGATGTACATGTTCTTGTCTATGATGGTGGTGATGATGATGGTGGTGTCGGTGTCGGAAGAAAATCCGAAGGTCACTTCCTCTAGAAGTCCCTGCTCCTGATGCAGTGCTATTATTACTATCGTTATTGCTATCATTTGGAAAATTATCCTCATATACTGCACGCCGACTAGAATCGTAGCTTGGCGCATCTCCAGCCAACGTTATAATTCTTCGCCTTGTACGAATCCGTTCAGTCAATTCTCCACGGCGATTTGAATTTGCTAAAGCAGCAGCAGCGACTCTCTCACGTGAAGAGGTTGAAGTTGCATTTGAATTACTATTAGATGACGATGATGGTACAGATGATCCCGAAGAAGAAGCTTGTGGAAACTGCCTTCCACTGTCCTGTGAGCTAGAAGCTGCTCTTCTGAAAAAAGCTCCCATTCGGTGATGACTAGATGGAGTCCTTCTAGCGTGGCGTAATCCAAACATTCTTTCTATTATGTCCAAGAATGGGCCAAAATAATCAATCCAAAATGTTCCCTCTGCAGCTCTGGGTCTTGGTAAATTAATTGATGTGCTAATGCAATCCAGCAAGGTCAATCCACTTTGGATAAAATGCAAAGTAAACCCAGATGGTAAGTTCACTCTTAAACTTGTCCTATCATAATCGATACGAATCCTTGGGTAGGATCGATTGCTTGGGAAGGATTCCCTTGTATCTGTTTCATACACTTCGATTGGTCTTCCGGACATTCTGAGGTCCAACATTGCATACTCCTCTTCTCGAGTAAGTGGAGGCCAATGGATTCCGATTGTTTGAGCATTAGACTCCCACTGACCGTCCAAAAATAGTCCAATAGGAAAAAAGTAGACATTTGCCTGAAGCAGTTCACGAATTTCTGTTGATCCTAATCCAGCTTCAGAGCTGCTTACGTTGGTGGAATAGACCGGTATCAGCTCGTCTGACGTTCGAATAAAGAAGATGCGAGAAAAGTTTCTTGCAAGTTGTATTGGGAGTGATCTTGATGGTTGTGAACTGGTTGATGATGAAGATACACTTTTAGAAGAAGAAGAAGAAGTAGATTCCTTCTTAACAGGAGCCTGTGTTTCTGCAGAGACGTTTGTAGAGGTAACAACATTACTTGAAGGGCCTGGAGACGACGAAGAAGATGAGGATGACGAAGACGATTCCTCAGACGCCATACTTACTGCGACACGAGCTAGTGTTCGTAGACGGCTCAAAGTAGAACTCGAACTACTACTGCTACCTGGATTACTATTACTACTACTATTACTATTCGTATTAAGCGGACAATTACTGGCATGTGCATTTATACTGTTGGTTCTAACTCTTCGCTCAGTCAAATTAACAGGAGCTCTATCTGGTTGAACACTATGAATTCCAATCTGGTTATGGCTGTGGCTAATCCGGTAAATTCGACGTCGACTACCAGGCAGTCTATCACTGTGATTATGCTGCTGACCTTGCCGAAGAGTAGAAGGAATGATTGCAACGCCTGGAGTAATACTTCTAAACATTCTTTGCCATTGTTCGTTGCTTTGAAATTCAGAATTGCCGTCTGTACTACTACTAATATTATTGCTTGCATTTGTATTATTATTAAGCTGACGAACGGTTAAATAGATTCCAACTAATACATCACTACTTACATCTGTAGTAGTAATACCACTTGAAAGAAGCCACTGATTGTAATTTATAAACTGAGAAATGATGTCATTACTGGTTGATATGTTAATATCATTCCGATTATTATTATTGAATGGAGACCCCATAGTTCCATGTCCACTCCTTAGTGTTATGGTTATATTAGACACTAAATTTCTGTTTTGTCTACTCAAAGTTGAAGTTGAAATCGGCTGTAAATCCCGGCAATTAATCCCAGTACCAGTTTCCATTGTTGGCCAGGTCACTAATGGAGGCATTTCTCCCATATCATACAATGTTCTCATTCGTGGGGGAGGTCTCCACTGAAAAGGCTCTCGTGTAGAAAATGGACAATATCGAGAATGTTCAGCACTAAGCAATGTACTAGGTCTTCCACTTACAAGATGGAACTCGCGTACGATTCTTCTGGGCCCAGTGACAGTGGAACTGTTATTGCTACTGTTGTTTGTACTGCTGTTGCTATTATTCGGATTATTGCTATTGGTACTCCTGGAAGGACCAGGACTTTCACCACTACTACTCCTTGGAATTGATTCAGGAACATCATATGGTGCGTCAACCATAGGTGGAAGTCGTATTCTGTTGTACACTAGCGAATTAGGAACACGACCCGATTCAGAATATGGCGTAGCTGCGATCATGATACGGTAAAATGTGCTGCTAGGTTCTCTATTACTAGAGGCTGGTGCTCTTGAATGACTAGGGTGTTGATTGTCGTTTCTACTACGCCTTGAGTGTTCAGAAAGTGAGTCATGCCGCGATAATGGAGCCCTCAAGCCGGAAGTTTGTGAGGGCGAAACATAACTTTCGTAGTCAATTGTAGTCGGCGGTGCCACAGTTGACAGTCTTGGTTGGTATGAGTTTGGGAAAGGATTAGTGGGTGACTCATCACGACTGCTGGTTGATGGGATACTGCCGCCTAGCGAACTATTATTGGTAGCATTTGCTACATGAGATCGCAGGGCAGCTAAACTGTTTGTTGCTAGACTGTTTAATGTTTGACGAATGGAAGACTGGAGGTCCCTAGTCTGCTCTTGTAGCAATTCCAAATGTCGTCGAATAACACGGAGTTCCATTATATGCTGATTTTCGACTGCAATAGGAGCATCCATTCTAACTTGGCTGCAAAGGTTTTGCATTTCTAAAATATTTTGAGCAAGTGCTTCAATGCTTTGGAGATCATTGTCTGTTCTAGGACTTGGTTCTTCAGATGAGGGTGTAGTGCTTTCACTTGATGAAGTTGACGACGACGACGATGATGATGGCTGTAGTACATCACTAGGTCGGTTTTCAATTGTTGAACTAGATGAAATTGCAGCCTTAGGGACGTTGACAGAAGCATTTTGACTAGGCCCCAAAAGTAGCCTAGAGGGTCCTGGTACTTCATCGTCTATAACTAGTTGAGAAGGTGAGGTGGAAGTCTCAACATTATTTGAGCTTGAATCAGGAATCCTGTTATCTGCCACTGTGTCTAGAACAACAATGGGCTGATCCTCTGTTTCCATAATGTCTTCGGCTACAGCTGCCGCAGTAACTTCTTCGAGGATAGGATCAATTTGAGATTCTGANCCACTGTGTCTAGAACAACAATGGGCTGATCCTCTGTTTCCATAATGTCTTCGGCTACAGCTGCCGCAGTAACTTCTTCGAGGATAGGATCAATTTGAGATTCTGATAGGGCAATATTAGGTTCTATTTCCGCAATATTTTGGGCAAGTGTTGGAGGGTTTGTTGAAGAAATTCCTGGCATATCATAAAGCCTAGGAATGCGACTTTGGAGAAATTGTTGGTAATTAGAAACAAGTTCTTCATAATGACTCACTAGCTGCCTATAGCTTTCCTGAAACCTGTCCTGGCGTGCATTTAGTCGCTAAAAATTATTGATAAAATGGTTTGTTAATTGAACATTGAATTCTCAGGATTGTTTGCTAAATTGTCTGCAATTCGTAATTTTATACCAAGTTATCATCATCATTGACACTAATTCCAGCTGCAAAAGCTGCCGATTCTTCAGACCGTCCCATTGTTATTTGTGCAAGGTCCTCTTCCACAGCTCGATCTGGAAGTGCAAAACCAAGTGGATCAGCACTTTGCATTTGCAAACGCCTTTCACGATGCCTGGCAGAAAATAATGCCTGTGGAGAATTTGGCCTGTTTTCGATTCACTCCACAATGAGCAGAGGACTGAGCATCTTCCCTGACAGGTGGACCAGGAAAGTTGGTAATTCCAGTAATGAGGCTATGTCCAAACCTATCAAAGCGTACCAATCTAAAACAAAGATTTACATTAAGTAGTTATTTAAAAAAAATTAATTCATTTTAATGATTGTAAAAAAGGTTAATGATGAAATTAAAACATACCTGACTTTTTCCTTTGTATTTTCAGTGGAACATCTTGCCATTGGATAAGGATGATTCCAGTCCCAAAAGATAATCTCATTAAATGTAGCTATTGCTAAAAGTCTAACTGTAGGATGGAAAGCTAAGGAAGCAATCACGGTGCCAGAATCAGTTGAAAGAACTTCGCTTCCACCCTATTAAAAATAATTACGAAAATTAATGCAAAAACTAACTGTTGTTCTTAACATCTAAAAAACTAGTATGTTTACCTTTAAATCCCAAACTCGCACTTGTCCTGCAAGGCATCCAGACGCCAAAACATCATTCTGTGTAGGATGAAACACTACACACCATGGAGTTCTTGGATGCCCGGACAAGGTCTGCATGACTTCCCCACTTGCCACGTCACAAACATATACATTATGATCCCCGTGACAAGAAGCAACTTTTGTTCCATCCGCACTAAAGGCAATATGAAAGGTTGTTCGAGCTCCAGTTGGAAGATTGAATTTCTAAATAAAAAATACACACCAGTTAGGTTAATTATTAATGTAAATAATTTCATAGTCAAACACAAGCTTACCCGTCTGGTGAGCTCCTTTGTACAAAGTGTATTAACAGCTTTTGTCGATAAGGCTTGAGTCACAGGGTTTTTACTCCCATTATTCCTCGGGTTATTAAAATACGAAAAACACCCTACAAAACCCAACTCCCGAAAAAACAACTCCTTCGGTATAGGAAACCCATAATCTCCAGGTAATGGCTCTCTCCGAACTTCTTCATCTTGAGGTTCCTTTTCCATTTCCTCAAAAAATCCCTTTAATCCCCCACTTTTATCAAAACCCCCACATTATTCAATCTTAAAAAATATTCCCTCCAAGTTTCCTCCACGTAAATAACTACTTAAAATAAATAACGGAAACGAGGAGGTTATCCTTGCAAGTTCTCAATAACATTTAATTAACTTCCTTAATAAAAATCCTTGAGGATGTACGGAGCAGTGCTCGAGTGGGTGTTTTTTACGAGGATTTGGAGGGAAGTGCATTTAAGCCCAACATTGCACAAGCATTAAATCACTGATTAAAAAGTATTTAAACAGTTTTCATTGTTTTAATCATGATTAGTGAATAGAACAGAGATGAAGGTTGAGATGAATTGAAGAGAATGGGCTCGTATATTTTTGTATTGATGGTTTGTTGTCCTGTCTCTACTTCTCTGCTGTTTTCATCCTCGTAATTCTTCTTCCCTTGCCCAACAGTGCTGCGCTGCTGTTCCTCTCACAAAAAAAACTTGTATTTGAGCCTCTTTTTTTAGCTCGATCAAAAGCAAAAGGGGTTGAACGGTGAAGCCTTTATTCAGAAAATCACAGAGGGCGGACAACGTTCTTTTTTCCTTTTGCCCGCTCTTCTTTTTTTCAAAACTTGAGAAATTTAATTATTTCCCGCGATTTTTTAATTAAACAGGTTTAAAATTATGGTAGTATTGGTTAATTTAAATAATTAGCTTGTACAATATTGAATTGCATAACTGGAGAAGATGGGGACATTACTGCGATTCTCAGAACTTTCACCAACGCAGTTGCAGTTTGCCCCGGTTTGTTATCCTGAAGGGTTTTATTGAATTGGAAAGTTGTGAAGAACATGAAGATGATATGATGGGGATTTTTAGATGGGATAAAATAAGAATATTTCGGCTATTTCATACATTGTTAATCTTAATTGTAATTAGTTTAATTGCTGAGGTCATATTTAGTACAATGAAGTAGTTAAGTTTTTATGACTTATGTTGCTCATATTTAGATCGATTTTACTAACGTCAGAGCATATTTTTGCCTAATTTTTTATCATTAAGTCAATCCCTCAATTAATTTGTTGATTGCAATCATCCATCCGTATCTAATTGACTGGTTGGTCGACAATTTACTCAATTGTACACTCACAGGCTGTTGGCAAATATTTTAAGGTTTTTTTTAATAACTCACATTTTTTTATTTCAATCAGGCTCTGATTGAAATAAGATTTGTTTTAATGGCTTTATTAAAACAATTATTTAAGCCAAGATATAAATATGTTTATGAAACCACTTGTACATAAAGTCAATTGTTGGAATCCGGAATCGTTTCACTTAAGTTCCAGCCTGTAAGTGAGACGCAAATTCAATTGGAATCAGAAAGTTTACGGTAAATTAACACTCTTTAGACAACCGCAAATGACTTCTATTTTGCAGACTACTCTTTCGAGACTCAAAATTTGCAGTATCTGAATGAAGATTATTTGTCAGTTTTTGAAATATTCGCCACATAGATACAAGTGGTGGTAGTGTAAAGTGGCAACTCGCCAGCCCAGTTCATAAATGAAAAGAAGCAATTGATTTAAAAAGTTATGCTTGTTTGTTTTTGTATCGCGTTAAGATTATGTTCATACTTCATTATTATAATACGAAAAATAGTAAATGAATTCATTAGTAATGTAACCAGTTTATCAACGATAATTTTCTCTTGATTGAATAAGCTGCAACTATGAAATGATTAAACTGACTAATAAACTATTATTATATTATTTTTGGTCCCTTGAATAAACAATTTTTCACAAAATTAAACATTTGCAAATTCATAATTACGATAATTACTGTAGATTTTTTGTAAATCTTTTGCCAATGCAGTCCAATTGAATTTTAAGGAAGAATGATTATAATTATTTGCCATTAATTTTGCCAGCAACCTGACTTGATTAAGTCTTTTTGCAAGTTGACTGATTGCATTGTTTTCAATAAATAATTTGTCTACGAATTAATTGTCAATGTTGTAGCAAAAGTACAATTGATAATTAATACTAATATTTTGAATTTTGTACATAGCTTCTTTACATACATACCAACTAGACCTGGATCTAATGCATTTCTGATTTCCAAACGCTCAGTACAAAAGTTAGTCATTAGTTTTAGTTAATTTGAGCAACAACAAAAAGTTCAAGTCATCAGAGTACAGGTATAATTATAATTGAAGTTGTATGTGTTGTTTGTTTTTCCTGTCTGGTCTCTCTCCTGAACTTGTAACTCGTTTTGATTAATTAAGAAAGGTACCAAAATTAAGTAACAAGTGATAATACATTTTCAGAGCTTACCCAAGATAGATTATTTACTATCGACGAATACCAATGACAGGTTTATTTAAGCCATTCAATTGCCGTGGGTGTGCTACTACACTATCTGTGTGCGGATAAACATGATCAAAGTTAAAACTTTGTTCTTTCAGATTAAGCGACACAGAGGGTTTTAAAGAGACGGAGTTTGTTTTGCATTCCTGTGAAAATCTATAATATATTCTTTATGAACAAAAGATTAAATTACATCAATAGAAAATAATTCTCTATCTCTCTTTACCTGTGGGTAAGGGCATTGAAAATTTAATGAGATTTATTAAATTATCGATAATAAATGTTTGAGCATTATATTGGGCTTGGTTGGATGATTTATAGTACAAGCAAGTATAATGCAAATACAAAAGGAGCTCATTGATTGGGAATTCATAGTTAAGTGTGATGATGAATGCTATTTCTGATGTGTTGATTACAATTTCATGTTCTGGCGAAAGCAAACTTATTCACATCATGCTGTGCTTCTCCTTCTTTATTGTGAATACAAGGTAAACTGATTGGATTTAACAAAGCAAAAATTCAACCTGCACTAGTCACAGACTCAGGCAGTTATCGCCGATGTTGTTGTATGGACGATCTGAAGGAATCTTCATCATCACATCGTATTTGAGTGAAAATGAAGGCAGCAGCAACAGAGAAGCAGAAACCAATTATCCACGAAATCAAGCCTGTACTTTTCTTACATGTTATTAGTTTTACCTAATTGACAGCAATACAAAAACATGACATGCAATACAAATCTGAAAGTATAAGAGCACATGGTCTCAATTACATTTTCTGAATTTACTTAAGTAATGTTGCAGACATAATTATTACCGTGATGGAAGGCTTAACGAACAATATAAAGGCTATTCCTTACCTGGTACATATATGCATTCATTATTAAATGAAAATTATTGCTTGATTGACTCAGATCAAAAAAATTTACCAGCCTAATTTCATGGATGAGCTGAGAGAGTACACAGTAGCAGAATCCGTTTTATTATTAAAAGTATGTTTAAACTATATTTAATTTCTTTCAAGAAATAATGAGTCTCTTCAGGGCACCTAATGATCCTATGCTAGTCTAGCTTGTCTGAGAAATTAGTACAAAAATTACCAAATACAGCTTGTAGCAAATTATCGAAATGTAAATAGTGCTAATTTCTAACAATCAAGTTTTAAATATTTTATACAAGTAGTTGTCGATAAACAATATTTATTTGCAAGAATATATTTGAGTATGTATGTAAGCATTCAAAGGTGTTTTTGTATATGCAATAATTGTGATAAGGAAGCATAAGAAAGTAATTAAAATGTTTGTATGTGGTATGGTATGATAAAATTAATAAACGCAGAAATGTGGATTTGGAGAATTCCTTTTGTTTATGGGTGTTTTAAAAAGTTCCCTAAACCTTAAATGAACTGATGTATGATCCATCAGTGAATAATTAGTAGCATTGATTTCAAAAATATTTTACTTTTATTAAATAAAAGAACAAAGCAATTTACAGATAAAAATTTAAGTATAACAACACTTTAAACTTAAACTAAAAGACATAATTTTTTATAAATATCATTAAGAAACAAGAAAAGTTTGTTGCTTCAGTTAATTCACACACACTATTGCTTTCTCAGTATTTACACCTTAAATATTAGACTTGGCATTTAACTAGAGCCTTATTGTGTTTCAATTTTTCTGCGCATGCTAAGCAAATCATACAGAGGATATTCCAGCATAAGAACAATATTGGAATTGAAATTAGCACGATAATGAGATTATCTACAGATTTCTTCAAACTCATTTGGTTGTCTTGCAAGATGACCAAATTGTAGTTCAGCCTGTCT
>JAANSO010001544.1:0-16512 GCA_036507315.1 Lepidocyrtus fimetarius | reverse complement strand
ATTGTGGATCGATTCTGTAAAATAGGTCATCCCCTCCGTGAGTCTGAACAATTTTCTGTCTGTAAGGATACTGCAGGTCCAGCTCGAGCTTTGTTAAAGTATTCCGCAGAAGAGGCCAACAAATATATATAGAAGATCCAATGTCTTTGGAAAAAACAGTCATTCTCAGGTCCTTAATAGGCGGTCCGGTTCGTTTCACATACTCCAGCAGGTGCGTAGAAAGATTTGGCTTTGTTTCGGAGAAGGCGGTAATTGACTCCAGCTGGATTTGGATTGGGATTTTTCCAATAGTGCGCTTCATCCCTTGAACAATGGAGTAATGACCCCCTTCCGGTAGTTCTAAATTCTAAAAATAAATAATTTTAAAATCATAAAAACAAAGGAATTGCAGATGTGTTGCTTACTTTAAGATTTGGCACCATCTCGAATAAATAAGTGGCTGTTATGCTACTTATTCCGTCGTCCGGGTCTTTAAAAACACTATGACATCCGAATCGTTCAGTGTCTGGGGTGGAAATGGTCAAGGAAGTCACCTGTGGGTATTCACAAATAGAAACTGGGTCCCCAGAAATTGAAATCCATTGATCAACTACATTTTCCTCTATGGAATCTTCAAGGATGCATTCCTCATTCGCAATAAACGGAGCCATGGCGAAATCTGTGACATTTGGGAGTTGCTTAAACATCCACTGAATTGCTGAGAAGCATTGAATCCCGTCGTAGAGTTTTAAAAAGCATTCGCCCACATCCAAATAAGCTGCATTTGGTTTGAGCACCTTCTCCCAGATAAGCCTCTTGTCAAGCTCGTTCTCTTTCAGGGGATAAGTCCAGCCTTGCTCCCGTGAGAAACGGTACTTTTTAAAAGGGACTTGCTTCAGTAAGAAAGGATCTCTATTTTGAAGGACTGCCGCCATCCGCTCTTCAGGTAACCCTTGAAGGCCCCGCTCATCAAAAGCTGCAAGCAAAACCGGCAGGGTTTCGTTGTTAATTAAGAATACCGCAGAGTTTCTCCATTTCTGGAATGTTTCCTCCTTCCAAGATTTATTCAGTTGACGGACACTCTTCAAGTCATCTACTTTGTCAATGTAGCCAACCACAATTGATAAAATCTAAAATAAAAATTTATTACTGTTAAAGTATCAATTAATAAACATTTTTTAATTGAAAATTTACCCCTGGAATGTCCAATGGATTCATTTTCCCTGGCATTGAAGCTTCATCCTGTCCTTCCCGATCTTCAGTTTCCAAACGGGGCTTTTTAGCTGCTTTTGGTGACCTTTTCTTGGAAGTTTTCCCCATTTTATCCTTTCGTTGCCATAACAAATAAAGTATCAGTGATTAAAACTCTAAAAATTTAAAGTTTAAGTAGAAAAATTACAAAATATTTTATGTTAGTTACCTCTTTATCAAAATTACTAAAACTATATGACTTCCAATTTTAATTGCAAAAACTAGCCGGTAATGAAACTGAAATCTGACTTTCCTATTGAATAGCACATTGAGAGCTGCTGAAGGCAATATTTATATATTATTTATATTATATTTTACAATATTTAATAGCGAACTGCGATGCCTAGCTATGATTTCAATACAAACCTAATCTGTTTTTAGCTCGCAGCTTTCTTTGCGTTGTGCATAAGGGCATGAGACATGTTCAGTTTTTAAGTAAAAACTGTTGAGCAAAAGCAGCAAACCTTGTGCAAAAAGCATGTGACATTCCAATCTATAGGAAAAATACTACAATTTTGTGGTTGCATGTATGCCAAAAACAGACTGATGAAAGAGGACAAGATACATACTTGTTAGTTTGACACGTATTGAGCCAGAATGTTTCGTTCTATATTTCTTGTCATGAGCTTGTCTTTGTTCATCCCGTGAGAAGCTTAAGCATACAAAAAGCTTTAAAGCAATCTCATGCAAAAGGGTAATGCAATTTGAAGAACTCTCGTTTCTGAAAAAATACTTTGTTCATTGACGCTTTCACAGTTGGGAGGAGATTACATGGAATGCAAGTAAATAAAGTTTTTGGTTTTATAAATAATAATAATTTTCTCTTTCAAACATTTTTATTGTCCATGGTTGCTATAGGAAAATATTTTTGTCGCCATTGTACTTGATATATAATCTTCTTCTCATGACTAATACTTCTTCCATTTTTAGGTAAAGTAACCACCAAAAAGAGAAAGAAAATTTGCCACTCTAGCTCAGTTTACTTTTGGTATATAAAAATAATTTATTACTACGGGTGTGTCCAGTTCAAAAAATATTTCAAATACTCAAGCCAATTTAAGATTCTTTGGAGATTCGATAGACTAATTAATGACAAGATCTTTCACATATGTCATAAAATTTACGCAGAGTAATCCGTCGGAACATGATTTCTGGATTGAAATTAATACGCAGCAGTAAAAAAGTACCTAGACCGACAAGGCAATAAAATAAATATTGTTGAATGGAACAAAATGAGAGTGACTAAATGTTTGGATTCGAAAATGACTAGCAATTAAATTGAAGTCTTTAAATCCTTTCTAAAAAAGTAAACACGATTCGAATGGATTAAAACAATCGAAAAAAGTTAAAAGCACGCTTCTTTAAGATGTTGACTTTGACTACTTTATCTTGTAGGTCCGACGCAAGGAAATCAGGGTCTTGATTTTTCAGTTAGTGGTAGGATGCTTCTCAACAACACAGCTTTACGTTTTTAATCAATTTTAAACATGTTTATATAAAAAATTAATATATTGGGGATGAATGCTGTGCAAGAATTGATACAAGAAGTTGCGTATTTTTCAGTAGAATGTTGAGTAAACAATGAATTTTGAGATAATAATTTTGATTTATTTAGAATTGGTCATTAATGAATAATCAGAATAAACAATGAGGACAGTCATGCCTTTCAGTTGAAATTTCAAAAAAATAGTGCAAGAATTATGTAAAAGGTAATTGAATGAATAGGCCGCAATTTTTATTTTGACTGAACAGTTTTGCATTCTTTATTTTAGAATGTTTTTAATTCATTTCATCAAATAAATTTGAAATGTATGAACCATGAGCATCTATATCAATTATATAAATATGGATAGTTATAGGAAAATAATCATCATGATTTTATTCGTAAGTTAATCAATTCCATTGAAAAATTCAAAAGATCGTTGATTGACTTTTGCAAATGTGATTCAATTACATATCAGGCAGGAGGTTAATTTTAATTCGTAAACATATGGCAATCCAAAGTAAATAAAAATTGTTTAAATTCTCCGGATTTATATATACGCTTTTGTTTAACTTTTAATTAATTTTACTAATTAAATTAGACATGAGCTTGTAAATTTATCCAGGCATCATATATACATACGGCAAAATTGACAACAAGATATTTTGAAATCTAATATTAACCGTAACAAATATGTCCACAGAAACTTTTGAAAAAATAGCAAAAGGGTAAAAAAGTTAAGCTAGGATTTTTTTGAAAAAATAATTGACAAAAAGTGTTCCTTCGGAAAGTCGTAACCTTTCTCGATTTTATTAGCTAAATATGTCACTGTTTCTCCTTTGAAATTTTTCAAATTAATATCTGCTTTGGCTTCAATAAAAACTTTTGTTTTCGAGATTAGTTCATAATTATTATACCTGCATGACTTTAACAAAGTGTGGAGTGGAGTGTTGCCTTCATTATCAACTTCATTCGGATCTAATCCCCTCTTTTCTATTAGATATTCTATGAGCATAGAGTTTTCATAGGATCCACCACAATCAGACCTCATAGCATCCGCTGCAACGTGTAGTAAACTTTTTTCCGATTTGTCCTTTTCTAATAAATTTCGCTTGGTATATTTCTCCAGCAACTTAAAGTGCTCAAGCCTTTTGTAACGTTTTCTGGTAGCATGAAATAAAAGTGACCAACCCTTCTCATCTTTTACTCCAAGGTCGATTCCGCTCTCCTGGAGAAGTTTTAAAGTGCGTTCCTCTACAGCTATTCTTGAGATGACGTAATGCAAAGCTCGCATTCCATTCTCTGCCAATGAAAAGAAAGCTTCGGCTTGTCCATTTTTAATTAGATTCTCTACAAGTAAATGAAAGTTTGAGGATGTAAGGAAATATTTCCATTGGTCTAAAGGAAAGTAGTCCTTACACCATTTTGACGTTATTTTATATTTTAACTCTAATATCTCATTAGTAAAGTATATGAAGTCCTTTTCTGCCAGTTCAAGGCTGTCATAAAATAAAAACCTCACAATGTCATCAATAGAAAAATTTGAAGACGTAAATGATAACCCCTTGGGAGTTTCCCTGACCTTCCAAAAATATTTAAAAATTATTCCCACCATGTACCTGTTTTCACGGTAAAATTTATTACGTTCCTCATTAAAAATTGGGATATATCCATTCTGGTTTACTTTCGGTTTAGCTCCTGCATTTAATAAAGCTTCGGTTAACTCTATGTTCCGCTTCCGTAGTCGCTGTTGGCTTCTTGCAAAAAAAATCATGTAATCAAGCGCAGTCTCCCCATGTTCATCCTTTGAATTAGGATCCACTCCCTTTTCAAGTAGAAATTTTAGTGTTTCAAGTTGATAATAAGATCCGTATGCTACTACAATATGAAGTAGACCACGGCCACAATTATCCTTATCATTGAAATCGCCTCCACCATATTTGCTTAGCAACTTCAGAAAATCTAACGCTTGATTTCCTTCCACAGCAGAAAACAAAAGAGATTTGCCATTTTTGTCCTTTATTAATTTCAAGTCAATTATTTTTTGGAGATTTTTCAGCGTTTCCTCTTCTATTCCCCTGATATATTTAACAGCACTGTGTAAAGGTGTGTTACCATATTTATCAGGGGTTGTCAATAGGTAGGCAAGGCGTTTGTTCCCACAGATATAATCCGTTAATAAATTTAATTGTGAAGGAGAGAATCCCGAAATATTCATTGAACGCAAACAAGTATTTTCTTCCCGTCTTTCTCTTTCCATAACTTCCTCAAACAACCATAAAAACTCCTCATCAGATAAGCACCCCGCTGATTTAGTCAAAAATGTTTTTAAATCATAAAATGTAACCGATGAACAAATAGATGGCCACTCCAAGCCTGTGTATTGCTTCAGAAGTCCGATTAAATCAAGGCTCCATTTTGACTTTATTGCCGGCTATTTCCACTTCTTTGGCGGATCCTTGTCCACTCCGGCTTGTACCGGCAGAAAGTGCTTTCAGAACTTTCTCAGCAAACTTGTCCAATTTTTTTGTCAATAAGTCATTCTTCTTATTTAACCAAAATGCTGTTAAAAAGTTGATTTGGTCTGTTTCAATGAATGGTCTGATATTGTAGCCAATTGTGCTCAATGCTTGTTCCAGGTTTTCAAGATGGTGCGGACGAGTGCTGATCCAAGTTCGAATTGAAGTGCATTCCTTTTGCAAAAACTGAAGAAGTCGCAAGGCAAAATGTGAGCGTTCTAATCCCACCTCATCAAATCCGTCAAGAAAAAGCTCAATCTCCAATTTGCAAGAAATTAGTTTTTCTGAAATGACTTCCTCTTCAAGCTTGTTTTTGCAAGCTAGTAATTGAAGGGCGGATTTTAGGCTTTCGTTATTTAGATCCCTCATTACTTCGATGAGGTTATTTATCGGAAGAAAAATAACTGCCGTTTTAGAGCCGCGTTTATCTTTCAGTTGCTTTCCAATGCTTGCCAATAAGGCCGACTTTCCCATTCCCGGAGTATCTGATACACAGACAACTCTCGTGTCGTCGCTTGCAGTCTCTATGTCAATGAATTCCCTTTCCTGCATATGACCCTTCTTTAATCCAGCTTCATTGGTATGTTCCAATGGTTGAATTTTTAACATATCCTGAATTTGCTTTACTTTCCCGCATGTTTTTACCCAAAAGAATTCTCTGTCTTTAAATTCTATCAAGTGAACTGATTTTTGTGGATTATTGCGACAAATAATAGGGAAGTGATCTAGATTTTTTAAAACTATAAACCGAATATCTTTTTCGATTTCTGTGTTGAGTAAATCAATGGCATTTCTAGTCAATCCTTTCTTCACATGGCTTCTCAGATCACACAGGTTTATTCCTTCGAACAAGAAAATGTCGCTGACTTTTTCGTTAGGAAACAGTTTCTCCTTTTCCAGCATTTTTCTTCCTATTATCACCCTTGGAATGTAGTAACTCACTAAAAGCTCTTCCGGAATAGTGTTAAATAAATTTAGCTCTACTCCGTTTATTAAATCCACAAGAACTTGTGCGCAAACAGTATCAGCCAGGTTCTGAAATTTCATTCCAATTTGTGCAGCAAGTCTTTCTTTTATCTCCGATTTAAAAAGCGGGCTTAAGTCATGCCATTCCATTTCATCTTTCACAATTTTGTCTATTTTTAAGTCCTTTGTTTCATTTAAGTTTTGCCCTTCAATTATTATCAGTAGTTTCTGAACACGAAATATATTCGCCGCTTCGACAACTTCCTCAACTTCATCCAAATTGTTAAGGAGAACGACGTAGATAGTCCCGTTACGGGAGTAAGCACAGTCTTTGGACGCCTCTTCCAAAAACCCTTTTACGTCAAAAATACAGCAATTTGCCAAATTTTCTCTGACCTTTTGACAGGTAATTAAGCAATCTGGAGTTAAAATAGCAGCGTAGTTTCTTAAACTTGGCAATCGAAACTCTGTCAGTGTTGGAGGGAGCCTGGAATATTCCTTTGACTGATCTGACAAAAGGCCAATACCCCTGCTTATATGTTCTAAATGACAAAATAAATAAAATTAGGGTGCAGTTTAAAGGAACCTCTAATTATCCGTACAATAAAGATTGACAATTACCCGCCAAATCAATCAATTTGTTAGCTTTTAAAGCATTCAAAAACTCAATTAGGTAAGCTTTACTTCCTCTGCTCCCAACCCAGCTTTCAAGCATGATGGTCACCACCCATTTCAAACTGTCGATTCCAACAAGGCTGTTCAGCTTCCATTGTTTAATGACAGCGATGCCAACACCCAAAGAAGTAGCAACATCTGTCCACTTGTCAAACAAAATATCAAATGATGCAGAAGAGGAAAGTATATTTACAATATTGTGAATCGTGCATTCTGAAAATAATAATAAAATGAAATAAGTCATTCTCTGAAATAGTTGATTCATAAATTATCTTACTCACCATCCTCCCCAACAATCCTATTCCTTCCCGCCATCTAAAATCCTTCCGGTTGTTATAATGTCTTATATAAAATCTTTTTTTAATTGATTGCTTTTTAGAAAGAATTCCCGTCGTATTCGCCAACCATATTAAAGCAATATTTTTCCATGTCCAAAACAGACTTTTGAAAACTAATTTAGCAGATCTGTAAAAGAGAAAAGGTAAAAATTGTTTTTAAAAGTTTTCCACAATAAACCAAATATAAAAACAGACGATTTAATTAAACCTCACTTCAGTGAAGTCATCGTTAGTAATTAATTTGCTAAACTGCTCTTGCAATTACACATATTAAATAAGCATTTGTACAATTGTCTGGTTGCATTGTAGTCTACCTTGGCTAATAAATATGCAATCTAATCTTTCTTTGAACGGAATTTTGCGCTATAAATAAAAAATAAGAATAGCTTGTGCAAAGACCGAACAGGAAATAAATTCCGTTGACCATCTGCCACTACCTTCCCAGATTTAATTAAGTATGATAAATAAAATAGAATATTGAGACAAGGATCAATTTTTAATAAAGTTTTATTTAAAGCAAACATTTATGATTAAACAATTATGTCAAAAGCTAGACTTCAAAGTAGAGTTTGCTCATGGCATACTCCACGGAATGAGGAACCTGGAACGAATTCTGTTTTTCCTCGCTGTCCTTCGTCGTCATCTTCACAACGCAATCCAAAATCTCTTGATAAGAAAAACCTTGCTTGACAAGGACATTCATAGCTTCCATAAAACACCACAAAAAGAAAGTTCCCCCTAGTGGGTTTCGAACAGATGATCCTCCAGGAAATGTTGAAAAGCAGATGATCGTGTTGGAAATGTCCAAGTCTTGAGGATGGCTAATGTTGTCACTACTCGAACCGGCGGTTTTCACTGCATCAGTGCTTGCAAAATCTTGGCAGGCTTGAATCAAAAACATTTTTGGCTTTCCTTTTAAATGCCGGGAGCAGTCCGAATTGTTGTAAAATTTTGACACGATATCCTTGTAAATATCAACATCCTCCATTGCTGACGTCACAATTTGATTCGGATGACATCCGTGGCTTCCAATGAAAACAAACACAGATTCCGCCTTTTCTTCTTTGCAGAATTGCAAGAAATTTTGCAGTATCTCCAGAATGTTCTAAATACGCAGTTAGTTTTTAATCTTATCAAGAAATTAAACTGTTGGCTAAACTTATAAATTTACCTCCTTTTTTATGAAATGGGATGTGGGCTCAGAGAAAATTTTAAAGCCAAGTTGCTCCAAACATTCCCTTAGCGCCTTTGTATCCTCTAAAGATCCTCTGCGGTTTTCCCCCGGAAACTCGAAAATGTTTAGCAACAAAGCACATCCCCGTCTTCCTTTAGGCAAAACATAGGCGTCCTTTGGCTACGAAAATTATTTAAAAATATGTTTAATTTTTAATTGTCAACTTATCATTGATTAATTCTTTTAAAAAATAAAACGGAGTCAAAACGTACAAAAGTTAGTTTATCCTTTGAATTAAAATCAAAGCAGATTTTCTCTTGGTTCTTAACTCTGCGCAAGGTCTCTTCAGAGCAAAGTATTTTTAAAAGATTGGCAAGCCATTCCTGTTTGCAAGTCCCGGATGCCTTTGCCACAACGTTAAACTTCACTTCTAGAGCCTCTGTAAAAATTAAAATTTATTTAGCTAGCATAATCTTTGCCGTTTGCCTGGTAAGTCAAATTGACCGAATATTTATTTGTAAGTTCTAATCACAGGGGAAATTAATTTTTAATTATTATTAAATATTTCGCGGTTACCTGAAAATATTGGAATTCCGTTCGAGTTGAAGGCATTTATTAGTTCTGATAGATAGGCTTTACTTCCCTTTTCACCAACCCAGATGTCAAGCATTTCTCCCACCACAGATTTCAAAGTGTCTAGGTCCAAAAGACGATTCTGCTTCTTTTGTTCAATGAGAACTTTGCCACCTGTAGAAGTTATCAAGTTAGAGGCAACATCCGTCCACTTCTTAAAGAGTAGGGGAAACGAGCTAGAATTGCAAAGTTCCTGCAAAATCTCCTGCGTTGTGCAATCTGAAAAGTCAAAAACTATTCATTGAAGTTCCTCGACGTCTAAAATAACCGTTATAAGTTCTTTCACTACCTACCTTGCCCAACAATCCAGTTCATGTACGCCATTACAAAACCTTAAGGTGGTCCTTATATTTTATTCAAAAGTTTCTTTAGTCAATTGCTATTAAAAGCACAATCCAACTATATTCGCCTTACTTGAAGGAATATGCAAAACAAATTGGTCGACATTAAAAAATCTTTAAATGCGAATTATTCAGAACTAAAAACAAAACGTCGTTTGCTCTTCAAAAGGGGTCAAGTCAATTTTTTAAAGTCTGTGAAAAGGGTCAAGTAATTTTTGGTCAGTCTCCAAAAGGGGTCAAGTCAAATTCAATAGTCGACTACAAAAAGGGCCAAGTCAAACGACTTGACCCCTTTTCGAGACTGACCAAAAATGACTTGACCCTTTTCGCAGACTTTTCAAAAGTGACTTGACCCCTTTCGAAGAGCCAACGACGAAAAGGAAAGCTAGGTTTGCTCATTATTTGGCCATCCAGAACTAAGCCTCATTTGTGTGCAACATCAAAACGTCTCTAAATTGAATATCTATTCAATTTAGCTTATTTGTAATTTAAACTTTCTTTGCCAATATTTTGATAACAAATATTAATTTATGACTTTGCATAAGCCTATTTCTAAAGTTTGTCGCCTTAATAATCCTGTTGCGTGCACTAGAATCTGGTTTAATATTAACAGAAGTATGGAAATATGAAGGATGCAATAGGAGATAATAGTTAACAAAGTAAGGACGATTTTTTAAAATTATGAAATTGGAATTAAAATGCTGCAATTTCTTTTCCTAATGCCATTCCTGATGATAATATTGATATTAAGTAGAGCAGCCTCGTACTTGACCATTCATGTCCATTACTTTGAATCGAAAAGATATTCTATTTGTTAAAATTGAGCTTAAGTTGTATGCCCATACAAAAATTATAAAAAATAAAGCATAGACAAACTTTAATTACCTGCCGTATCAATTTAAATATTTCCGATGTTTTACTTTTGGATTAAGTTCCAAATCTATTATTAAAACGATAAAAAAGTCAAATAAATTTGATTTAATATCGTCATCCTCATCGTCCATATGATTAACAAAAAATGAAAGTAAAAGCTTACTAAATACCTATAAAGATTTAATGAAAGTCTGAAATGCTCTTATTGAACTCACTTTGAAAACAAACAGAAATGAGAGCACAAAAAACTTGTTTAGTACTCCACACACTAAAAAATACTGTTTCTTTAACTTGTATAGAAATAAAAGCTTGTCTGTTCCACTCAAGAGATAGGGAACAACTAAATAGCAAGCCAACCCTTCCAACCTCTCCTCGCACAAAACAAACAAAAAAATCCGCAGTTTGTGGCTTGTTATGTAAGCGCTAATGCACTAATTTGCCAACTCCCATTTTTCTATAACAAGTTCTGTTAAGTGTTGTTCTAAATGAAGTAAAACCCTCGTAAAACCCAACAGCGTACTGACCTCACACTGTGTATTTTGTAATGAGTGAATAATAAAAATTGATAATGATGAAGCTCCATTCCTCTTAAATCTTTTAATTATTGGCTCGTTAAGTAATATGAAACTTGTTCACACTTTCACTAAATATCTTTTAATATAAACTTTTGCACAAAACTGCAATTGCAAAGCACGAAAAAGAGGAAGGACTAAAAATTGTTTTTTAACTAGACGGCCGATGCATGTCGCAGAGGAATTTGCACAAAATATCTACAGCAAAGCAGAAACAAGTCAATGTCCAAGGTTAGCTTGGTAATGCAATGAGTTTAGATAAGAAAAACAAGTTGGAATAGGAGTGAACAAGTCTTTCATTCAGCTTTTCCCATCCATAACAACACTTTTCTATTAAATATTGCAACTGGATTTCAAATGGCTTTTGTTATGAAAAGCAAATCTGCGTCTTTTGAGAACGAAATCTGCTATTAAAATCTGTTGCTGCAGCTGCATCACAGGCTTTGACAATTTCTTTTTACTGGAGCAAGTAAGGCAATAATTTTGATCAAGAGCTAATGCGAAAGTGTTGAGATGCATAGTTTTTTGCCCAAAACTGATTGTTAAAAGCCCTTCCTTACTTCGAAAGCAATCATTTTAAATTGACATTAACTAACTCGATCGTTAAATTAATTATTAACTGACAAGCTTAGTCTTGAGGAACATATCTTTCCCCACTGACTCTTCCAGAAAGTTTTGTAGAAAAAAACCTCTAATTAGGATTTTATAGGTTCGTACTTTGCTTAACAAAACAACGATGAGAAACATGTTCATTTCTATCCTAGCTCAGGTTTTTGTATAATGTCAGTCAACCAAGAAATCACATTTTCAATAAAAAATTATTTTATTGCCTAGATAACCTTGGACTTTACAAGTCTTTGCAGCTTTCTCGTTGCAGCAAAGCCAGCTTTTGAGGAGCTGAAAAATTGCAAACCTCTCCACGAATAAAACAAACAAGGGAAAAATCTGTTTATATCGTATTATGTAAGTGTCAATGCATTAATTTGTCATGTTTCATAAGTTCCCTACTGTGGTAATTTAAATTAAATAAAATCCTCGTAAAACCAAGTAGATTACTGATCTCAATTTCTTCAAGTGGACTTTGTGGTTACTAATATGAATTTTAAGTGAAGCTTAATCTTTAATGGGTAATTTTATTTAGTAATTATCAGCTCGTTATATAAAATGCAAATTGAATTATTCCCATAATTTTTTATAGCATGCGTTTTTATATAGAATTGCATGGTGTGGAGGAAATCATAAAAATATCTATAACAGAAGTTAAAGTCTTGGCAGAGTCCAAGGTTATCATATCAAGGAAATAAATCTTTGAAACAAGTAAGAGGGACAAGAATCGAACACGTTTCGTTTTCTTCTTTCCCATTAAAAACACGTTTCGATAAAACATTGTTTGTTTTACTGGCTTTTAAGTTCGGAGCAAGCAATGCCGCATCATGTGCTTTCAATAAGCGAACCTCTATATAAAAATGTTCTCCATGACGCCGCTGAATATTTTATTAAACTTAAAAAAGATTCGTATAAAAGTTTTAAGTAAAAAGGGAGTGAATGTTGATCAAAAATGGATGCAAAAATGTGTTAAGACTGTTCCAGATAGATCCAAAATTAAATTAAAAACGCTACTTTATTTTTGCAATTAGGTTTTTGTTTTATGAATTGGAAAAGTGAAAATTGAAACAACTTCATTACTTTTTCAACACAATTTTATTTTATTTTCATTCTGTCAGTCAATTAAGAGATTGCAGTTGTATTTATTTTATTGGCAATATAACCTTGGAACATGACAAGTTGTGTAGCTTTCACGTTGCTGGAGATTTTCATACGGTTCTAAATCATGTGCCGGTCGGCTGATATTTCATGCTTGGAATATCCACATAGAATATATTGTGAACATTGTATAAACAAAGAAAGTGTTTGACTTACAAAATAATAAGAAAATTCTTTTGAACGAGTGAATTGCTCGGTTAATTTTTACCATTCATTTTAACTGTTTTAAGAACAATTCATTGGATTGACTCAGTTTTTCCTTTGAATTGTTCAATAGCGTTGTCCTTTGTAGACAGAAAGGATAAGATAGTTGAAATAGGTTACAAATTTCTTCTTAAAACTTTATCAAGCCAATCCAAACATCTATTAAAGAATACCACTGACCAATTTATAAATAGCGACTGGAACCCGTCACATAAATCATTTAATTCATCGTCAGTGTTTTGCTTTTAATCTGTAAACTTTTTGCAGAGCAGCCCGACGGCACATGATACACGAATAAAAATACGCAACAGTAAAAATCCGTTATATGCTGTGGTTGATCAATAAAACTAATTTATTTCTTAATGGATCCAACTTTCATTTCATCATTGGATGAAACTCAGAAAATAAATGATCACTAAAAAGATAGAGTAATCGCAAAAGAGATAGAGTTCAACTAAATGGCAATAATTCAATTCTCTTTCAACATGAAACAAACAAGTTAAAAGGTGTACAGAGTGCAGAGTTTACTGCGCATTAATGCAAATATTATACATGAACAGAGATTTACTTTGCAATCTTCCTATTCTCCACAACAAATTCCATTCTGTGTGACAATCCAAATACCATAAACCCCTATTAAAAAGAACGAAAAAGCTTGCTAACCTAACTGTGTATACTGAAATAACTGAAACAATTAATTAATAAGAATTGATCTTGAACAAATTTCATCCTCATAAAATATCTGTGGAGTAATTTTAGTTTCTAGCTAATTGAATAATATAAAAAGTGGTTTATTTATCCATTCCAATTCTATCTTTTTCATGAAGTCCATCGTAACTTATTTTGTTTTGTGATTGTTGTTGCCTTCATAAAACTTGCCTTAAACTTTGAATTTTTCCAAGATTTTTAAAAGGTCATGAAGACATGATTTCGGTTACCAAGCAAAAACTCAAAAACATAATCCAGTGCAAAAGTCAATAAATATTTTAAAATGTCATGGACAAGTTATCATGATGCAATGAATAGTACTTATCGCCTCAAAAGTTTATCAATAAAATTCTAGTTTAAACTCCGGAGATGGTTTAACATTCTTTTGCAAATTAACAAATGTCAACTAAAACCTGTCACATAAATCATGAATTCCACCGAAAAGATCAAAGAAATCAAATAAAAAATGTGTAATATCATCTTCTTTAAATCATTAATGTAAGTGTTATGCGTAAGAGTTATTTTGCAAACTCCTATTTTCAATAACAAGTTCCTTTCTGGGTTAATCAAAATAGAATAAAATACTCGTATGAAATAGCCTGCTGACCTTACACTGCACTGTGATCGCCTCAAGTGATTAAATTGAAATGACCCTGATGAACTTTCATCCAAGAAATCTTTGATTAATAATTTTTTATAGTTTCCAGCTAAATGAATCACAACAAAGCTAGCCTTGTCCAAGGGAAATGTTATCTCAAACAAAAAAAATAATTGGGAGAGGAGAAATCATATTTCGTTTGCTTTTTTTATCCATTAAGCAAATACAATGAGATATTATTTCATTGAGTTAGCTCTTTATCGAAAATTGCTCTATGAGAACAACAGTTAACACACTATGCCACTGAAAAATAACTTTTAAGGAAGTGCGAAAGCAAGTTCAATTTTTACCCATTACTCTAAACCAAAACTTATTCTATTCCTGAAGATTTGCGTTTTTAAACTTAAATTGCCAGCTAGTATTTAAAATTAAAAAACAGATAAAGTTTAATTACCTGTAATTATGTATTTTGACATAAATGTGTCCGACTTCTTTTAATTTTTCTTCAAGTTCCAAATCTAGTAAGAAATAAAATATAAAAGTTCCTTTAATGTCACTATCATCATTATCATCATGATTTGCAATGCAATAAATGTAAAAGCTAACAAAAGATCTAAAAAAGATTTATAAAAGTCTAATGCATTGATTTAATTCAACTGACTTTGAAACCTTATGGAATGCACTGAACACAGAGCACAAAAATCTTGTTTAGTCTTCGACACACTCACAAATTTACTTTTTCTTTAACTTGTATTGAGATAAAAGCTTGTCTGTTCCACTGAACAGACAGAGAGCAACTAAACAGCATGTCAGCCTTCCATCCTCTCCTCACATGAAAAGAGCGAGTAAAAATCCGCAGAGTTTGTAGCTTGTTATGCAAGTGTTAATGAGTAAATTTGCCAACTCCCATTTTCCATAACAAGTTCCCTTCTGTAGTAATTTAGATGAGATAAAATCCTCGTAAAACCAACAGCGTACTGACCTCACACTGTGTATTCTGGAACGGGTGATTAAGAATTTTAATGCAGAAGCTCCATTCCGCTAAATTTTTTAATGAGTAGTTTTAGTTATATAATTAGTTATTATTAGCTTGTTAAATAATATGAAACTGGTTCACTTCTTAATGCAATTGTTTTCCTTTCATATTAAACTGCAATTACAAAGTGCGAAAAAGAGGATGGTCTAAAAATACTTTGCAGAGTAGCCGGCCTGTTTTTTACATAAATGTTCCTTTAAAGTAGTTTCGTTTTTGTTTTATAAATACTTAATAAGAATTTTCTTATAAATCCGCTACTACAAGCTATACAAATAATAAAAAATGCATTACAGCCGGCCGGCACATGATGTAGAACAGAGCAAAAAATATATCTTGCAAAACGAAAAGGTTAGACAGTTTAGTTCAAGGTTAACTAGGCAATAAAATAAATCTTGATATAAAACACGCTGCGAATTACAAAGTAAGTATAAAAATGTTGAAATGGGATTAAACATGTTCCCTTTCCCACTTTTTCCACCCATCAAATGCTTCTAAAGATTAATCAAGGAATCAATTGACTGCTTTTGTTTTATTTTAAACCGTTCTAGAATTGTTCGGAAAAGAGCACGATTTGCAAAATTTCAATAGAAAACGAATATCACTTTTCAAAAGTCATTCTGAGGATTAATTTATAAAGTGAAAACTAACCTATCCAAAGCCATTGTTTACTCATGACTTGCATTGTATTCTTTCTCCAAGGATAATGCTTTCTATCCCAGTTTATTTCTCATCAAGGTTGATTCTGATTCTACAGCACGAGTTAAAATTTCCAACTGGCACTCCCAGATAGTTTAAAATTAAAAAAGCTAAATTGCTCGTTTAACCGATAAGAAATGTATAAACGAAACCTGTTCATTTCTATTCCAACTTAATTTTCTTTGTATACTTTTGTTCAAATAAGAAATTACATTTTAACAAGATTCATTTTAGCACCATGTTAACCTTGGACCTTGACCGTGCAGTATTTTGGTTGCTGCAGCAGCAAATATTTGCATCCCATGTTCTACATCAGGTGCCGACCGGCTGTTAGGCAAAATAATGCTTAAATTGCCACTGTCCACATATTTGTTCGCAAAGGATTAGTGAAAAAGTGCATTATTTTATTTAATTCAACTTTACGCATTTTATTTTTATATTTTGTTCATTTTGGCAATAAACGCATATTTTTAAGCAAACAACGACATTACGGCATGGGACTCAATTGAGATGGGATGATTGCATAAAAAGTCATTAATTAATTTTACAAAAGTAGAATTTAACAAAAATATGAAAAATACTTTTGCATTTACAGCATTGCATTGTTCTACCATTCCCGAGTGGAGTTGCGAGTCACCAAGTGAAATGCATTAAGCGAAGACAAGAAGTAAATGCGGATGCTTACTGATCAGTAAAACAAAT
>JAANSO010001543.1:0-16513 GCA_036507315.1 Lepidocyrtus fimetarius | reverse complement strand
GTTAAAAAAATACCACTAATTTAAAGAAAAATGTGGATTTTACGATGATTTTAAATGAAAATGAAGGTGAAGAGCTACATTGAATTCTTCATTCAGATTCACTTGAAATATTTTGCTTCACCTTCATTCATTTGGTGAAGAGCTATCCGTTGCTTCACTTGTCTTCAAATCAATGAAGACGCTTCACGTGAATGGAACGCTTCAACCTTCACAAAATGAATGAAGACGGTCGTCTTTGGAATAAAGGAATATGTTTTCTATCAAATTGCTTTCCAATTTATAGAAAAAATCTAAGTTTTTGAATAATAAAGAACTTTCTAAAGCTCCCTATTGAAAATTGTCACGTAGGGTTAATAAAACCGTCAAGTGGAATTGGAATATATTTTAAAAGCATGAATAGTAAAAACATTTTGTGTTAATTTAAGAGTTAATTGATTAGTTATTACAAAATTTATTTTGCTAAGACGAATGTGAAACTAATCTTTACTATTTAAATGCAAAAAACATACAAAAATATATTGTTTGATTGCTTGCTGGCAGTGATTGTAATACAGCATTATTTTGAAAAACTCGCCTTATTACTTTTTGGCTTATCAAATGCTGCATTGGAATGTTAAAATGTGCTTAAGTCTCCACACAAGAGTGAATTTGAATGAAAATATACATTTTACCAGGATTCTTGATAACAAAAAAGGAAAAGTTTTCTTTGATCAATAAATACCTGCAAAGAGAGAATAAAAGAATTAATCCGTTCTATATAAAATTGCTTTAAATACAAAACTATAGAAATAGAAACTTTCTAAAGCTCTCAAATTGAAATTGTTTAGTTAGTTACTAATTAATAGTTAGTTGGTTATTAGCTGCCTAGTATGCCGGCCGGCACATGAGACGAGTACGTGGCAGT
Source organism: Lepidocyrtus fimetarius (assembly GCA_036507315.1). Taxonomy (NCBI): domain Eukaryota; kingdom Metazoa; phylum Arthropoda; class Collembola; order Entomobryomorpha; family Entomobryidae; genus Lepidocyrtus; species Lepidocyrtus fimetarius. The sequence goes on along the minus strand of JAANSO010001543.1, from coordinate 15,609 downwards.
TAAATGCAAAAAGCCCCGAAATACAGTCAACATCGAGTTCAATGTTTCATTCTGTCTGAATTAACGGGACAAATGTAAAAAGAGTGATAAATGATTACAGAAAGAAAGCGTTAAAAGAGGCAGGGAACAGATTGCGTTCTATTCAGAGTGAAAAATGGTTCAATTTTCATCTGCAGACGGTAAACGTCATGTTGTGGAAAGTGAAAGGCGAAGGAAAGGGTAAAATTAATGAAAATGGGTGCACCCAAAGCAGTTTACATCACCGCTCAATAATTCTTAACAGATTAGTAACTTTTCAGACTATATTGTACTTTATAGAATTGACTTTCACTTTCAATACCAGGTACATTCATTCAAGCTTAACCTTTTCCAAATTTTTACTACCCAATACCAGTGTTTGATGTGGTTTCTAAGTTTCTAAATTTATTTTCGAATATTCCCCAGAAAATTATGTTTCGCTACATGGTGAAAACTGCCCCAATTCAACTTCGCAAACATTTCCAATGTTTTACCCATCACTAGGGATGCCGGCGAATCTCTCTCCGTAATGTATTCTTATGGGGATTTCTTACGCGAATCCGAATATGGATCTGGCTGTTTTTAAACGATAACTTTTTTGTACGTAGATGAATGTCTTTGAAATTTTTCCACAAAATAATACTTTTTAAGAGCTATCTAATAAGCTATCACCCATTTCTGTCGAGTTATGTGAAACAGAGATATATCCAGATTGGTATAAGAAAACGAATCTTATCCGAATATTCGTTGGCATCCCTACCCATCACTTATGATTTACCCTAATTAGTTTTGTTTTAAATCGAAAAATTAATTAATTTCTTCAGGAAGAAATGTCTGACAGCTTTACATGTCAAATTTCGACTGACATAATTCTCAAACAAGCATTGATTTCACAGGGGAGCTTTGAAATAGAATTTCGAGTCTGTGAGTTTCACTTCAATATCATTCATTTCAAACAAAAAATACAATTGGGAATTACTTGTTGAAATGGAAACCTTAACAACTTTATTGTCGCACTCGTTAAATAAAGTTAACAATTTGTTAAAAAAAAAGTTTTATAGTACAGCACTTTTGTCCCTTAGCGATCTCTTTTCTTGTGCGTTGAAGATACGCATGCATTGATATTTTTTGTAAATGAGTATAAAAGAGAAACAACCTCGTCCTGGGATTTTATTACTTGTAGCAGTAGCAATTTCGCATTTTTTTGGAGGAAAGTTGATTGAACTGGAGACGAAGGAAATGGAATTTTCTCCAGGGAAAGCGTTTGAAAGGAAATGAGACAGAAATGTAAAGAAAACAAGATTTTAAAAATCGCCGAAAAAGCTGAGCAAGGCAGAAAAACAAAATGGAGCAGAAAGCGGGCAAAGCGGAAATCTTTATTTCTAGAGGAAATCGACAGCAAGGAGCTAAATTACCTGAATAGTTTACCTTAAATTTTATTATCCATCTTTACTTTTACTTTCTTCTAATTTATTTTTCCTTACCTGTATAATATAAATTCAACTGCAAAAGTATATGGAAAAATTATTACAGCAAAGCGAACTCAAAACTTGAATATTACTAATCTTGCTACATTTTGTTTGTATTGATGTGAGTATTTTTATTATAAGCTTCAGCTTTTTCCGTAGCTTGCAACAAAAACTCAACTACTGCGTGCACTTCCGGATTAACCTCTATATCGTGAGAAATAACACTTTATCTTAAAAGCGGAAATTTAGAAAGACAACAAGTTGCATGTCTGAAATATCTCATTGAATTTTACGATAATGATGATGACACGAGCCATGCCTTAAAAAGTCTACAACGCCCCTGCTTATCCTGTCTCCACCTTTCCAATTTACAGAAATTCATTTGCAGTTGCATTTTTTGTTTCTAAAAGAAGATGTAGTTTAAATTCCAATTTTTGCTAAAAATAAATATTTTACTATATCCATTCATAGTTTGGTAGTCATCAGTTGTATAAATTAAAGTTGTTGTACGAAAGAAAAGAGGTTGTATGAGTGGAAAAATATGGCTTCAAATTTTCTTTCATGATTCTGAGTGACAAAATGGTGAAAGCAGACAAAAAGTGTCCCATTAGATATTATTTACTTTATGTTCTTTGCTTGATAATAACGTCTTTGTAAAAAGTAGTTCGTTCAACATCAAATATAAAAGCCGTGCCCATAAGATTGCATTGAATACTTTCTCTATCAGTCATGGGGGTTTTGGGAGTCGTTTGATGATGCACTGATCACAAGCACTATGCATCCTCGTCATCAGCTTTTACTTTTGTATATTATACTCCGCTAACTCAGCAATCTTGAAATTTTCAAGGAAAAGAATATTTTTATCATCACCGCAAAACCAAAATGCAGGGCTCTGTGGTACAAACATTTTGAATGAAATATTTTAAAACTCCTTTCAAAATTGCGGAGAATTCTGCCATTGCTCAAGGCATATGATTTGTCAAAAGATTATTTCTTGACATGCGTCATTTATTTCTTTTGATATTTCCATGTGTCTACTTACTGACGGGAGGAAATCTGAAGAGTAAATTAATATATTTATTCCTATTGTGAATGTGAACCCGAATTTTTATAAAGCCTCTAATGTCTGCTGCGCTTTCCCCAACTCTAAATCTTAAAAGGACTTTCTTTTGAACGTATAAAATTTATTTTCCTTCGCGGTTATAAACTGGAAGAAAGAATGGGTCTAGTGTATTTTCCACCTGCACCGTTTTAAAATTTTGGTATACATGAAAGTGCAAAAAAGGATTCTTATTTCAACTCCATACAGTCTTTTCAGTTGAGATTTACCGTTTTATTCTTTCAAGTACAGTATAGGCGTGTTTGTCAGGGATGTGTTCTGCAAAAAATCCTCCACAGGGCTTTATTTCATAGACTTGCAGTAGTAACGTAAAGAAAGGAAGTCTATGAAATAAACCTACGCCAAAACTGCTGTAATAAAATTGTTCTTCCGTGTCGTATCAAAATGGACACTAACAGCGCATTTTGTAAATTCGCGAATCTGAGCAAATGTGTTGAATAAAAATCCTGCAAATAGCATTTGGAATATGAATATTTTAACAATGGTTTCACTCTTCAGCTTCAGGTTTTTCCACGTTCGATTTCGGAATCATTTTGGTTTTAATATGGCAATGATGACTATGCAGTTTTTTCATGTTCTATATTTTAAATTGGATATATATTACAACATCATTGGCATGATTGCATTACTACTTTCAGCGATTTTTGCTCCATTTATTTCACTATAATACCATGCCCAATGCTAGTACCCAGCAGCCTAGTAGCAATCAAAACGAATCGCATAGAAAAATTGATTGTGCTAATGATTTTGACAATTACCAGATTTTAAATGTATATTTTTATTGCAAATAATAATCATAGAAATCGATAATTAACTTATCTGAAAAACTCGTTCAACAAATTCATTTTGATCAATAACAGCCGCCACAGACTTTGCAAAAATAGTACTAACAGTGCTGTCCTTATAACTATCATTGAGCTTATAATTTTATAGAAACGCAAGAGTATTTTTAGACCTGTATTTGGTGCTTACAGGCTATGAAAATGTACCCAAACAAAATGAATATATACTTTACAATGGCTTTGCCACCGCTTCTTGCTTTCACCACTTGCGTAATATTCCCAAGAAAAAATGGAGAGTTTACTATCGACACATTGCCAACCCTAAAATTACATTGCCTTGCACGTAGAAAGCAGCCGACACGTCAATTTCTTCGACGTTTAATATTGTTTTGATGATTTATGGCTTGGCGATGTCAGTTGTTGGGAAACTGCAAAATTTTCCCATTTGCGTACCAAATGTTTTCTGTTTCTGTATTCTGCACATTTTGAATGCCAATGCGTTTGTGTAATACCTTTCTAGAAAATCCCACACAGTAAGAACAATACAATTTGTCAGGTTTATTAAAAATCTAATTTAATTACCTAGAGGAAACACAAATATAAAAGGCTTAACTAATGTTTTACTTGAAATCTGCAAAAATCTACATAGCAAATGAATGAAATGAAAAAGTTTGCAAGTTTCCAACGTTTCGTTTTACCAAAAGTTACTTTCATTTTCATTAAAACAAGCGCGGCATTCAATCGTTAGTTGCATTTCCTGCTTTCCCAAGGGAAAGTTAATTACCCGTAGCATTAAATTTTCCGTGGCGTTGTGCATTCTCGAAAAAGTATTTGTAGTGTACCAGGAACAAAAAAACGGTTTATATGAAGTATACGTAAAGTTTTTTATGATCCTTGATATCCAATACCAACTATTGACGTGACGGTTTTAGATTCAACACTTCATCTCTAATGGATTTGTACCCAAGTAACAGTTTCAAAAAGAGACAATAAAAGTACATTTTAGTACATTGTACTCCAAGGAATATAGTAGAAACTTTTTTATTTAATGCGTCACGCTCTTAGACTTTCTTTGAGCCAGTTATCGAACAAAAGAGAAAGTTCAGAACGTAATAACTTGACAATGAGATGATGAAAACGAGGATCATTATTATAGAATGATGATAATAAAAACTTATGCTTATGAAAAGTTGCGGTTTGGTACACCGTATAGGTTGTGGCTACAAAGTCTTTTGTTGGGGATGATGATGTAATGGATTAGATAAAACTTTCATCGTGATGAAATTCTTTTACGGGGATCTTGCTTCTCTTCGAGTTTCTGGTGAAATTGCTACCCTTCCTTGTTCTTTAAGTCTACGATTTTCAGAGTAATATTTGTAAAAAGTTTTAGATGAGCCATTCATTATATCAAGCTAGGATCAGAAAGGTTAACGAACTTTTGGATACTTTAAGTTTATGAAAGGATTAAAAACATTTTAATACTTGAGTCGTGGAACGTTAATGCAATAACCTTGCTCCAAGATCTAGATCTTACCTATTTTAGATTAGGCATTGTGTAAAATGACTTTTAATTGCATATAATAAAACTTTTTTTTACATCGTATACAGTGTAAACGTTTCCAGAGATTTGAGATTTTGTTAAAAAGTGAATTAATTTCGGGTGAAAGCTAAATTAATATTGCAACAACAAACTTTCAAGGTATTTAGCGAATGGTAAGTTTACAAAATATACAATTGGCCAATGCTAATCCTTTATCACATATTTTCTTTCAGGGGCTATTACAAAAAAGTTGATACACTAACACAATTGAAATGCGTTTAAGTATTTTGTTGTCAGAATGCAACGTGAACTTATAAATTATTGTTTAATTTTTGTTTTACAATCCCATTCTTTTGTTTTTTAAATGATTTTAACTCCATGTGTCAACATCACTACACTCTTGACATCTTACATTTTACATCAGAAACACCAATGCAGACAAACAAATTAATTAATCAAGTATTCATTACTCAAACGATAATTATAAATCTGACAAAGACTTTACCTAAAATTTCTTGTAAAAACTAAATAAAAATTAAATAGGGTTGCTGTAATGTAATAAATGTACCTCAGTACTTTAAACAAACAATTCAACTTACAAAGTTTTAAAATTACGTGGATATACAAAACTATGTTCATTATTTAATTTTTAAACAATATAATTGTGATGGTTAAATTGCTCATTCATTTGCGTCGTTGAATGTGAAGTCTGCTTGCAGATATTTATTCAACTCCAGTGGTACAAATTCTGATATCTCAACTACCTGCGCAAACAAAATTATTAATAAAAACTGATTAACATTTACAATATTTGTAGGAAGTGCACGAAACGTTTTGAAAATAAATTACTTGTACTTGTTAACTGGTGGCCAAGTATTAAGTATAATTGCTTCGCTTACATTGATAAGAATGCTTCTAATCAATCAAATGACATCCGTCTTTCCTTATCAGGATTCCAGTCCAGGCAGGATTCTTGCTTTCCATTATCACTTTCCTTTTCATCTCCTTTGGAATCAACCTACGAAATAATAATTACTCTTTTTATCTTTTCCAATGTAATTTAATGACATAGAATTATAGATAGATTAAAGAAAAAGGGTCACCTTGGGTTAAAATATCACATATTATAAACAATCGCTACTGGAATCCGTAGGGTGGGCATTTATCATGTCGCCGTAATTCTCTTGCAAAATGAAACGCCTTATTGCAAACTGGACAGGGAAGTGATGGTGGGCCGTGGCGTTTACGGTGGTTGGACAGTGACCCCGTATTAGTAAACCGTTTTCCGCAGAAATTACAGGTATAAGCGTCGATGTGGCCAACTTTGATTAGTTTTTTCTATAATGGTAGAGCGCTTTCTTCCTTTTCCCTTCATTGGCGTTTTCAGGTCTATTTTTGGGAAGTCATTAAGCTTTCTCCGTGAAACGTTGTAGGGCTTTGTAACAGATGAACATGGTGGAGGGGCAGAACTTCCGTTAAGATCTTGTGAATCAGTTGCAAAGCTGGGGTTTTTGCTATACGTATCCAAGGGTGAAGGAAAATCCTCATTGAATCCCAACGGATCCTTTTCTTGTTTAATGTCAGGTCCACTATCATTATAATCATCGTAATTATCATCACAGACCAAGCTCTCCTCATCATTAAAGTCCTCTTCTGTCTCTAAAAATATAAAAAGAAAATAAATTTGGAGCTTATTATGGAGCTTTTAATGTATTTAATTGCCTTACTCTGAATCTCTTCAATTAAAGCTTTCCTTAAACACATCCAATTGGTATTTAAACAAAAATTTTTGAGTGCGAAAGAAGAAAAAACAGGTTTCGGGCGAAGCAAGGCGTCCTTCAAGGTTTTAAAAATGTTCTCTTGGGTTAGCTAAAAGAAAAAATTTAACCAATTGCGATTTCATTTAGTTATCCCCACACTCCACCGTATTCAATTATTTAAATGTTTTTTACCTTCGTTTGTTTAATAATCCTGTCACGTCTTTCAAACTCCAATAAATTAAAATGACATTTAGAACAAAAAGTAACTCCAAAATTTCCAGCGTATTTTAAAAGTTCGTTATTATCCCCACCAATAAACTCGCAGAATAATTTAAAGGCGGTTTCAAAACCGGAAGATGATAAATCCGGTTTCTTATCAAAATATTTATTACAAAAGAGACAGGTTTGAAGCTGAAGGCCCCATTGAGATTTGCCAACTTTCTCCATCGTGTTAAAAAATTAACTCCAATGAGTATTAAACTTGTTAAATATCATTTAATTAAAGTTAACAATTAAAGTTAAACTATTCAGCTTTCGCTGATCATACTACTGTCATATTATCATATGAGTACCATCAAAGAATGGCATACATATACCCGTCTTCCCCGTCCACTTCTCTGTTTTTTGTTGTGAATGCAACTAAAATTTTTGACATATATCTTCCATAGTTTAGCATGTCACATGCACTGTGCACAAGTTGTGCTCTGATACTCTACACATCTCCTTTGAAAAACACGGAGAAATCATGTCTCATGCTCTTATGCACATGTAAAAACTTTCGCTGCTGAAAGAAGTACAAATAGGATAGGGATGCATCCACATGGACAAGAGGAAAACAGGTGAGGAAAGCTGAAGCTTTTCTGAGAATTAATTTTAACTTTAATTTAAAACTCCGGTGATTTTTATAATTTCTGCTGTTAGTTTTAATAAATTTAACTGATTTTATAAAACTGATTGGTAAGTGGAATTATTTAATTGTTCGGTGAGAATATTAAAAATTGAAGACAAACTGTTTTTTAATTTTAATTAAGATTTAATTATTTTAAACAGGTTAAAGGCGTTTGAAGATTGAATATTTGGCTTAATGAGAAGACCTGCTAACACGGTTGGAAGTTGCAGTTGGAGTGTTTGTTTACTTTAACTTTAACTGCTTTTGTGATTTCATTTGGTAAGTGGAATTCAATGAGAAAAAATAATTAATGTTTCTGTCGTGAGAGTTAAACTATAAGAAAGAAACTGAATTATGATTGTTTGTTTTGATTTTAATTAATAATTATTTTTTAAACAGGTGAAGACGTTTAAACCTTTCTGATCATTTGATTAGTGTTCAAGTTCAACACTTTCTGGAGATTGATCTCAATTATGGCAAATTAATTAGCCATTTACCACAGCAGTTGCAATTTTAAAAGGTAAAGATAATTTTTAAATGCGTTAAACTATTTCTAATATAAGTATGAAAATTATTTTTTAAATTTAAATGTGTAGAAGTTGCAGCCATGTATTGCATTGACCCCGAAGATATAAAACCGGAGCCTCTCAGTGATCCAGAAGGTTCCTGGGACAGTGGGGGTGAGAACGATGGGGAGTTTTTTCCAGAGATGAAAATGGAAATTAGTCTAGTTACGAAATCCCCAGGAAGACGAAGCAGTGTGAAGGAGGGTCGTGGCAGGAAAAAGGTTTCGGAAATGACTGAGGAAGAGCATAAGCGAAAGAAGGAGAAGTGGAGGGACGAGACGAGGAAGAGGAGAGAACAAAAAAGACTGTCATGCAGTGCGTTGATTCCTGGAAGTCCACAAAGTGAAGTTTCGTCAATCACTGCCAGCAGTTTCAGTTGTTCTAGTCTACCAAAAGTTGCGAGGATTTCTGATGGAGGAGTCCGTCGACGTAAAAAGGTGTCAGAAATGACTGAAGAGGAAAAGGCTGCTGCCCGGAAGAAATGGAAAGAGGAGACAAGACGGAGGAGAGAGCGATTGACTGAAGAAGAAAAACAAAAACTAAAGGAAAAGTGGAAATTGGAAGCTGCCAAGAGGCGAGAAAAACGAAGGATCGGGAAGCCTCCAAAACCTAGAACCCCTCGGAATAAGTCAAATGAAGACGAATTCAAAGCCAAAAAGCTCGAGAGAGGTCGGAATTGGTACCAAAAATTTAAATCGGAGTTGGCGGCAGGTTCAGAAAAAGCCAAAGAGACATATGATCGCCAGCGCTTTGCAAATTTACAATTTAGACTTCGCATGAGCGATGAAAAACGTCAAGAATACAAACAAAAAATGAGTCTTAGGCGGCTTCAGAAACTATCAGAGATGTCAGAGGAGGAATTGGCGGCGTACAAAAAGAAGAAAGCCGAGCAAGCTAGGATTTACAATGAAAGGAAGCGAATGGAGAAGCCTGAGCATCTTCGTCCTAAAAAGCGAGAGTTTAAGCCAAAAATTAAAGCTGAAGATGGAACTGAAAAGCCAAAACGGAAGAGAAAGGCTCCAACAGATTCAACAAAGCCTAAAAGTACAAAAGTCAGCAAACAAGTTAAAAGTCCGGCAAAATCAGTACAACAAGAAACACATTCAGTTCCAGACTTTTCTCTCCAGAGCTTCCTTCCACAGCCTAGTTCTCAGTCTACAAATCCATTCCCTGTGGCTTCAACATCCTCAAAATCTCAGATTTGGCCTCATCAACAGCCCCAGTCCCAGACATATTTTGAATATTACAAGGGCCTTACTCCGTCTCAATCCAGTCAAGATAATTGGGCCTCATCTTGTCCAAGTGAAGCTGGAGGATCTTTTTCACCAGGTCCCGCAGATGATGGCAACGAATTCGACTCAGGTCATTCTGAGGATGATGAAAATGGCTTAGTTCCTGCTCAAAATTATCAACTTCCATCTGGATTTAGTGGGTTTACTCTTCCTCAGCTCCCATCATCATTCGTTAAGGCAGAAGCAACACCTTCAGAAGTTTCAATGTCTTCCTCAGTGAAAAGTCACCGCTCATCTTATCACACTCCAGGAGTGCCCCGTGGTGGATTCCTCAATCGAAAGCCGGGCAAAAACACTCCCTCCACTGGTCCGTCCACCCCAAGCTCTCTAACACCAGATCAAATGATACAGTGCGACATCTGCGGAAACTCTTATCGACAAAGGTCTATTGCCAGGCACAAGCAACACATGCACAACCCGGATTTTCAACAAGGGAAGTGCGTCCCGTGCGGAAGGGAATTTCGAGTTGCTCAAGAATGGTTCAAGCACTATCGACAAGCCCATTTGAACTTGCCAAAGGGCCGTGTAGGAATTCACGGTCCGAAGAAACAAACTGAAGGAAAAAGAGACGCGATCTGTGATGAATGTGGAAATGCTTATCCAAAGTTGAATTTACGAAGGCACATGCTTTACCAGCACAATCCGCATTACAAGGACGGCAAGTGCCTTCCATGTGGCCAAGAGATCACCCCTGCTAAAGACTGGTTCCAGCATTTTAAAAAAGAGCATCCAGAGCTTTTTGAAGTATTCAAGTCTAAAAAAGACTATTCTAATTCAGACTTCTTTCAACAGTGCCCCTTTTGCTTTGAATCGGTCGGTGCTAACCACACCCAGGGATTCGCAAATCACATGAAAGCAAAGCATCCGGATGCCTGCTTTGAATGCGAGCGTTGCAAAGCCTTGTCCATTTCCGAGTTTGCCTTCCGGTTCCATGTAAATCACTGCCAAAAGACTGATATAGAGGAGAGACGGCGGTTACGAAAAGAATGGGACGAGCAAGGGGTTCCGTACCTGCCTGATAATTACCAAGCGCAGTGTGAATTCTGCCCTGTGAAGTATGCTATCTTTTTAATGGGGAAACATTACCGAGAAGCTCATGGGATTGAAGAAGACGATGAGATGCGATGCCGTGAGGAAAGATGTGGTGCTAAGTTCAAAGCTAGGCCAAAATTGGTGGTTCATCTCCAAGAGATGCACAATTTTGAAGTGGTTGAGGCTGTGGAACTTGTCAGAAAGGCTTTTGTCAAGGATAGAGAGTCACTGGTTGTTCAACACTTGAAGGGACCTTTCATACAAGAAATGGACAAGGAAGAAAGACTCGGATAAAAACGAGAAAAAGCCAAGAAAGAAAAAGACAAAGGAAAAACCGGAGAAACCAAAGTCCTCTCGGGGGCGACCAAGAAAGTCCAAATCAAAAGCAATCGATCGTTTGATGGAAGGACTTGATGGTGATCACGATCTGAACGAAGACGGGACTGAAATTGAGGAGAAAGGAGAAATTGCAAAGATTGAAGAAGATTTTGGAAGGTATGAAGACGAAGAAGACTACTCTAGTGATGAAGACCGAAAGCGGAAGAAGTCTAGGAAGCAGAAAAAGAAGAAAGAAAAGACGCGGCGAAAGAGGAAGGATAAGCCCGTTGAGGTCAAACAGGAAATCGAGGAAGATGCAGATGAAGAAGTTCCAATGAATCCACTTCAATTTGTTGTGAAAACAGAGCCGGTTTCCGACTACGAGGAGGAATTGGAAGCAGGGGAGATCCCCCGGAGTGAAGCTGCTCAGGGATTGGGAGTTAATGAAAATGAATCGGTGCAGTACGATAAAGAAATTTAATTATTTATTCCTAACAAGAATCTCTTTCTGTTGAAAAATATTACATGAAATGTTTGTTTTTTAGATATTATATTTATTACAAATAAATTATTCATTCAGTTAAAGCTCTGCGTACTACCTGGAATGCGTTGTTTTTAAGATGGACGTGTCAAGTCAAAGTGTCAAACTTTTTTTTTGATTTGATTTGACCATAACATTAGCATTAACCAGGCTGGCTATTATTATATGTCGTACGGTTGAGAAGACTAAAATGACGTCCATAACATTTAGAAACATACTGAACGTTTTTACCATACCTACATTTTCGCTAATTGGTTGCTAGCTATTCTTAAAAGTTATTCCTAAATGTACCTTATGCTTATCTTATTCAAGTCATGCGCGTTTTATATTTACCTCACCTCATAAAATTATTTATCACAAGTATTGATTTTGAAGTATAATTAATGAAATCAGTTAACGTTCTGTATTACTGTATTATAAATCTTTAGAGCAAATCAAATTATGATATTTTTTACAAGAATTTTTGTTTATAAATGAAAATTAGATACGGATTGATTGAGTATAAATTATTAAGCATTTGTTTGGTAGACATATAATTTAAAAAACACAAGAAATGATGGCGGCAGTAAACAGGAAAATGAGCCCGACTAGCTGTGGCAAGCTGTCAGTTGAAATGAGTGCTGCGGTATTCTTATTTTCCTTCTCGGTTGAGCACTTATCCAACTTAGTAACGTTCTTCTCTGCTGGATCAGGATCCTTTTTGCCGTCTAATTCTTCATAGTCCTTCCAGTTATACTTGGCGTTTCCCTCCTTATCCCCCCTAAGCTTAATATACTTATTGCATTTTGACTCGGGTCCACAAAACTTATACTTAATCCAAATGTACTCAGACGTCACCTTGTCCTCCACAAGTTTTAATTCAGATTTTTCTCCAAGTCCAACCCGGGCATTGTGCCGGCACTCCAGGTATTTATTGTACTCTTCTGATGACGCAATTGCCTTAACTCCAGCCCACACCACCACTCCATTTCCATTATCAAATGAACGCTGATACGCTCTTTGACACTCTTCCGATTCCATGTCCGTTTCTTTTCTCCCTTTTTGTTTTCCTTTGGCGGAATGGAGGCTTCGCTGTGAGTATCCCAGTATTGAATCTGGATTTCGAAGACATTTCTGATCCCCTGGATACCAACAACCTCTCCAAACTCTGGCAACCGTGTCGATGTTTCTTCCCCTACCCACTTCATCCATAACCTTTGAAGCGTTCTTCATCTCAAGGAGTATTGCACAGCCGAAGGCATTTCTACAAGTGACCTTCTTCAACGGCGAAGTATCCTTTGAACCACAGGGGGGAAAGTTATATTCATATAAATCTAAAAATAACAAAGAAAGTATTATCTTGTACAGACATACTCCCGAGACCCGAAAGGAAAGACACTTAATATATATTATCTTAATAAAATTCATACAAACCTGATGGTGCGCTATGATAAGCAGGTATTTGACTCCCTTTGATATCAAACTCACAAGAGTAGCATTCCAAAGCTTTAAAATAAAATTATTTAATATGTAAAGACGTGAATTAGGCTTAAGAAATTTCAACAATCAAGTTTGACTTACAATCAATCTTCTCTGGAACCTTTTGCTTCTTAAAATCAGGCCAAGTCCAACTACTAAATTTCTGGTCATTGCTTAACTCGCTATGGTTTTGCTGAAGAAAACCGCGGAAGTAGAATCCCCCTGATATTCCAATTGGTGAATGATTTGCGCGGATAACAGACGGCGCGGATGGTCTTCTTGCCTTCCTGCCAGTCTCCCACTCGAGGATTACTTCGTCGTACTGATAATAGTATCCGTCTAGAAAATGTAAAAAGGAGTTTAGCTGAATCTCGTCCAAGTTGCATAATAATTACCTGATCTATGTCAGTTTGTCTTACTCGCTGTATCGTAACCATCTTGGTCCAAAGTTAAAAATCCATGGTCAAAAGCCACCCATTCGTCGTAAGAATAGAAACAAGACCGATGGTATATTCCTCCAAAAACGAAATCAAAGTAAATGGCGTAGATAGCACAGCCAATCGCATCTTCACCACAATCTTTTTTAAGGGCTGGGATGGAGGCCACATTCTTATCGCAACCGGGGTCCTCACTGGTGCACTCATAACACTGAAGACCGGAAACTGGTGGAAGTCGGAACGGAGACAGAAGAGCGAGAACAACAAAAAGCAGAATTCCAAAGGGGTGGCGGGGTCCGCCCTTCCAATGACTCATCTGCTTCATTTTAACCAAGTCTTTCTGGAATTTAAATGACAATTAACTTTTTAGACCACATTAAATAGCCAAGAAACAGATATCCAGATAATTATTTTTGTGAACTTATTCTAATACAAACTGACATGCAAGGTTCGGATATTCCAGGAATATGGATTGGGATTTGGATTTGGAATATTGGATTTTATTCCAAAAATCCTAATCCAAAGCTTACGCTCCATAATCCATATTCCAAATCCATAATCCACTTTTTACTTAAATAATTTAAATGACAATTAACTTTTTAGACCACATTAAATAGCCAAGAAACAGATATCCAGATAATTATTTTTGTGAACTTATTCTAATACAAACTGACATGGAATAAACAAACAGGTTGTCGTTAGTAACAGCTGACAACAACGACAGTATAATTCTTGTCAACTGCCCATGGACAGTCTCCCTCCCAATAATGCCCAATTCGTGTCTCCTCCCCTCCAGAATTCATTGACCGGGATCAGGAATGATAGTGACATGTATGATTAGATTAAATGCACTTCATTCTTATCTTACTTTAGGCATACGCGTTTGTTTTCCATTTACCTCTTAAAATTATTTATCACAAGTATTGAACTTTGAAGTATTATAGTTAAATGAGTTTCTGCATTAATGTATTAAAAATCTTTAGAGCTAATCCATATTAATATTTGTTTACAAGAATTTTTTTTTAAAAATAAAAATTAGATAGGGATTGATATACTCATAAATAAAAATTAAACATTTGTTTGGTAGACATTAAATAAGTTAGAAAACACTAGAAACGCTGGCAGTAAGAAGGAAAATGAATCCGAATAGCTGTGAAATGCTGTCAGTTGAAATAAGTGCAGCAGTATTCTCTTCATTTAAATCTTCCTCGTCGACCAAGCACCCATCCAAAGTGCGGTTCTTCTTTGCTGGTTCAGGTTCAGGATCCTTTTTGCTGTCTACTTCATCATAGTCCTTCGGGTTATACTTGGCCTTCCCCACTGTATCCCTTTCAAGCCTCCTATATTTATTACATTTTGAACTGGGCCCACAAAACTGATACTGAACCCAAATGTACTCAGAAGTCACCTTGTCCTCCACAAGTTTTAATTCTTCGCCAAGTCCAACACGGACATTGTGCCGGCACTCCAGGTATTTATTGTACTCTTCTGATGTCGCAATTTGCTTGACTCCAGCCCACACCACCATTCCAGCATACTCAATTGAGCGATGATACGCTGATTGACACTTTTCCGATCCCAGGTCCGTTTCTTTCCTCCCTTTTTGTTTTCCTTTTTGGGAATTGAGGCTTCGCTGTGAGTATCCCAGCATTGAATCAGGATTTCGAAGACATTTCTGATCCCCTGGATACCAGCAACCTCTCCAAACTCTAGCAACCGTGTCGATGTTTGCGCCCCTATCCACCTCTTGCATAACCTTTGAAGCGTTCTTCATCTCAAGGAATGTTGCACAGCCATAGGCATTCCTGCAAGTGACCTTTTTCAACGGCGAAATGTCCGTTGAACTACAAGGAGGTAAGTTGTGGGTACGAAATTCACGGTCAGTAAACTCATGATCTAAAAATAACAAAAATTCATTGTCTGACAAAAAGTCTGAATCTAAAATATCTTTAAAAATAATTAACTTTTTAACATGGGATCTTGCAAACCTGGTTTATAATGAGTAGGTATTGCACTCCCTTTGATTTCAAACTCACAGGAGTAGCATTCCAAAGCTTTAAAATCAAATTAAATATTAAAAACGTCAAAATATAAGTTCTTTATATCAGTAATCAAGATAAACTTACAAGTAAAGTTCGGAGATTCTTTCCTCGTAAAGTTAGGCCAAGTCCAACTACTAAATTTCTGGTCGTTGCTTAATTCGCCAAATTGCCGTTGGAGAAAACCTCGGACGAAGTACTGTCCTGTTATTCCAATTGGTGATTGCTTTGCCCGGATAACAGACGGTGCGGATGGTTTATTTCCCTTCCTGGCACTCTCCCAATACCCGATTAACTCGTCATAGCCATAATACTCTCCATCTAGAAACGATTGTAAGAAAGAAAAGC
>JAANSO010001542.1:0-16527 GCA_036507315.1 Lepidocyrtus fimetarius | reverse complement strand
ATGTATCCATCTTCGGTGGTCACCTTGTGGCTTTCAACTGGATATCCATAACTTGTAATTGCTTGGGGCTACTTGAAACAAAAACTTTATAACGACCGGAAGGTATTATTAGAACTTTAACTATGATTGTACTACAAGGTCCTCACCGTTGTCTGATAAGTTGCCGGATTGTTGATCCTTCTTGACAAGGTCTTCTTAACACCAAATATGTCATTGACGGGGCTGCTTGAACTAAAAAACTGACTTAGCATCTGAAACTGTGCTTCACCTGAGCCAGCCAGGAGCAATGCACTAACAACCACTAAAACAAAACATGACGATTTTGATGATGCTATGGCCAGCATCTTTTAAGGGGTTGTTGTCGCCGATGAGTTTTGTCCGGCAACAGCCACAACAGTTCTGTAAGGGAATACATGTGCCCTTTGTTATCGATATAGGTCACAAATGGAATAACATGAAAATTTTAAACTAATCAAGTTAGTCATAATGTATTTCTGTATCTTGATACATGAAGAAAAAGACGAAAAAGAGTATTTACTTGGTACTCATCTTTACAGGTTAACATCTCGAAGGTAAATGATGAGATTCATAATTAACCTGTGCAGTTAATAGGCTGGTAGTAGTAATGCAACCTGACAGTACACGACATGTCAAGAAGGAAAAGGTGAAGAGTGAAGTAGTTAGTGGTAAAGGATGATGATGGTGCCAATACGAATACAAATGAACTTTTGGAGGAATTTTCAAGGTAACATACTATTAAGCAAAGGTTCACCAAAATCATAGTCTTTTATCTTGTTGGTGGCTATGTTGTGTGTGAGTTGCGCCTTAGAATAGTAAGTGTTGCAGCGTTGTGGGCATAACTAACTGCAAACTGCAATTAAATGACTAGAAATCAAAAATGGATAATATGTAAGAAACAATAATTGTTTCGTTAAGTTGGGTTATGAAGTCGATTGTTTATGATTAAATTGTTTATGCCTACTTAAAAAAGACAGCAATATTGCATAAACGAGTAAATTTAACCACTTACCAATTAAGCAGTAAGAGCAGCAGGTAGTACGTACAGCCAATTGTTTTAGTAGATGTTGTGTCTTTTTACTCTATTCGCATCATTTAATTAGTTTGCTGAAATACAGAAATATTAACTGATGATGAGCAAAGCACATGGTTATAATCGTTGATAGGCAAGCTCTTTGCAAATTATTATTGCAGAGAATGATGCAAGGAAGATGAGGCACTGTGAGAATATCTTCGTCTCGAATGACTGGTTAGTTGAGTGTCTTCATCACCAAATAAGACTTGGAAATGTATGCTCTGTTGCTTTTATCAATTTCGTTTTCCAGAAAAAGTCATAATTACAACATTAAGGAAATATCAACATTTTTTTTACCTAAACTTACGTACATGTCTAAATGTTTAACTCTTTCATGCGTATTTATATTTATGATTGATGAAATTTTGCAATTTTCCATTTTACAAATTTATTCATTCAGAATACAGCGTGTATAGCTGTTTTGCAGCAGTGAGGTCGCATCACCGCCCAAACTTCTAATCTCCGAGAATTTCAAAGAAAATTTTTAACATTGTTGCAACCTTTGGAAACTCAAAATTGCCTTGTCATTCACAACTGTTGTGTACTAGCGATTATATTAGACTGAAAAGCGGGGATTACGCAATTAAAACCAAGCAAATCTAATGCATTTTTTGTTCTGCTGTCCAAATTCCAACTTCTAAAATGTTTTGACTGTTGGGAAGTTATAAGGGCATTTCAGGTGATATTGAGGTTTTATTTTAAAAATACAAGTTCAAGAATAAATGATGGGCAAAGAATCGCACTCAACAAAAATTATTTTATAAAAATTCATGCCTGTATCTATATGAAAATAATGAAAAATGCTACCGTAATGGTTCACATCCACATTGACAGGATTTTCCAAAGTTCTTTTGATCAGTTTCAAAAGCATAATCTCAACATGGTATTTTACGTTAAGAAAAATTATTGGTACCTCTGCTAAATTAAAAATAAAACTTGCAGCTTAAAGATGGTTGACTTGTAAGCCAGGTTTCAATTCAAGGCATCTCTATTGAATGAAGACAAAAGTTTTCCCAGATGACCTTGCAAAGTGTAAAAGTATCAATTGCACCGTACTATAAAAGGATTTGCAAAATATTTGTTACAATAATCATCATCAAGTTAACCTTCAATATTGCATTCATGATCCATCAAACGACAAATTCATTATTCATTCAAACTTCTTTCAATTTTGGTCTTGTCGCTAAAATAGATAAGGAGGTAGAACAACTGTCGCAGTTGTGGCGGTTAGCATTTTATAATTCATGCCTTAACTATTATTGTGACCACAACCTTTTTTAAAGGTAACATTTAGCATGCCTCTTTAATAATTGCTAATTATTGAAAGATTTTTTCAATAAGTGTCCATTTTATTCTATCATCGAAAACAAGCAGGTTAAAAGGTATCACTAACGATATGTCCATATTAATATTAAGCTATAAAAATGCAGCATTATTGACCACGAAAGATGTATGCGTAAACGTGAAACATGTTACTTATGATGATGGATTGGCATATAGTTGTAGTTGTTTCTGTTTGTAGTAGTGATTACGTAATATTTGCCCTTTCAACTTGCAAGGGTGCATTTTAAACAAACGTTAAGCATTTTATTTCTCAATAATACAAAATCAACAAAAGAGACAATGTCAGAAACTCCTACTACCTATCTCACTGCGTGGACCTTTTAGCTACTTCAATAAATGTTGATAGTTTTAATTTAAAATGGAGATTGAATGTCAAATATAAAGCCTTGAATGAGCATATTGTATGCAGAAATTAGGAGTTTTTTTAGCAAGGAACTTGATAGAATGCAAATATTATGCATATCAATGATCACTTATTTTATCACATGAATTTCAAACAAACAACTCAATATTATCATTCTTAAGCGGAGTTTTAATAAGTATCCATTGCAATGACATTTCTTTTAAAGGGCAAATTTTTTGTCAATGACGAGTAATGATAATATCTTATACGATGGTCATTTCATTTCCACCGCATTAGAAATCATAAACACGACTTTTAGTCGAACTTTTATTTAAATTTGTTATAAAATTAGATATTTGAAAAATGTAAATTCTCGTACGGCGAATATATCATATTATACAAATAACGTTTTTATCTACAAAATAGTTGATTAACAACAGCATTTCTTTAAACATGTAAACGGAAGGCATATGATTTGTTTTACACATTCACAAAATAAATAGTGCAATCAAACATGATAAAACAATCACTCCTAGAACGCATCCCAAAACTACCAAGACCCAAGTCGTGGTGCTCCATCTAAATTTGACAAATAATCAAAGCTTGTATTACAAATTTCTCGGAGTATTTAACTTAAAGCATTATAGAGATTTTCAAGATATTATTAATAAGTAGCTTACCCGCCGTCTTTCTCATCATCTTTTTCCTCCTGTGGAACAATATTTAATGAACCTTTCGCTCCTTCGCCCTTTAATGAATTTTGGGCTACTTCTACACTACGTGCGGTGATACATAAAACATTAAAAATCACCACAATTAGTACAAGAAAAAATGATCTAGTTAACGCAAACATTTTAAAATTTGGAAAGATTTTTTAAAATTTATACTTTTAAACTTTATTAGCAGAGAAAATTTGAATTGGCTTGTTACAAATGTTTAATGACTCATGATTAATCTTCCTTAAATATGAATAATGAATTTAATAAAGACTGAAAAGTAGCATTCATATTATAAATGAGTATGTGCCTTATCCTGCCTTCTTATCATCGCCTGCTTATCATTTCAACAGATCATGTTTTAGTATTGACATAAAATAAAATGATTTTGTATGTACTAGTACTATGCACGTGTGTCATTTATCATTGTATAGCGTAAGTTAGAAGCGCAGTTTGACGCAGTCGTTCGATGAGAAATACTAATTTCATGCTGGGGTAGGGATTTTCTACTTTCCAGTAAACTACTACCACAAGGTAACAAAAACGCTATCTAATCAATCATAACAGCTGCATTTTTAAACCCTTCAGAGGGGATTCATGCAACAGCATAACCTTCAACAACGTCATTACATATTTACGTTATAATGGTGATATGATAAATGTTTGAATAATATGATGATGCCGTTAGTTTAGGTCTTTGTTTTGACGAACTATTCAAGCTGATTGTCAATAATAGATGTATTCATATATATGCAAAAATTGATCTTTATATATAGAAAAATGAGAAATATTTGGTTCACAAAAGCACTTGGAGTTTGTGAAACTACAGGAAAATGTTCGGTAATTGAATTTTTATAATTAAAAATTCACATCGATAAGGGGTGCTTGAGTTCTCTTTTGACTGATAGCATTAATGTTATTTCAATGAATGACTAATTGAGCTTTACGGAAAGACCATCTAAAATTCTTTCATGATTCATAGAACTAAAATTATTGAAACACTCCGATCCGCATACTTCTTTCATTCTTCCATTAGTCATCTATATTTGGAAACTTTCAAGTATCGGAGACATAGATATTTCACCAATAAATTTAGATAATGCTGGTTTATATCAGACTTATGGGAAAACGATTTCAATTACAAAAATGCAGTTTAACTTGTTAATAACATAATAGATGCATATATACAATACATTAATCCGTTTTGTATTAAGTAGGCTTTATATTTTTATTTTGTCATTAAATAAATATGCATAAGAAATAGAAGAATAACAAAATATATAACTCAGTAATACTCTATCATAACTTATAATCCTATATGCAAACACAATTCTTTATCTTCTATTTCGTATACTCTTTGTATAGGAACTAGTAATTGATCAAGTTGGTTATTTTGTACATGCAAATACTGACACTTTACGAAATCCGTAATGTCCGCAATAGAAACAATCCAATCTTCAAGAAATTTCCTCAAAGTTTTACCTCTGATCCCCAACTGAATAGCCCTTCGTTCCGTCTTCGCTCCAAAAGGATCATGGTCAGGGTCCCACTGAATCCTGACATCGTTTGGATCACAGCAACCCTCGAACTCCCCTTCACCTCCCTCTCCTGTTTTCTCTATAAAATTCTCATCCTTATCATGCTTCTTACTTAACTTCTAACCCTTCCAGCTTAACTGTAAGCGCCAAAGTACACTCCTGATTTGTCTTTGTTCCCCAACCCGAGCGATACATCATCCAAAGAAAGTTTGGCTTGATCCAAGTCATCCTCTCCAAGGAGTATCCTGGACACCCAATAAAGGTCTGATGCTCTGCCACCCACTCCCCAATACTTTTACTATAGGCTTGATACACAACTATTGTATCTTCTGTACAAGTTCCTAAAATGTGTCTCCCACTGGAAGGCCACAATTCATTTCCGGTTGAGTATGCTTCCGTTGCAAATGGAATTTTAGCCATTGTCAAATTTGATATGTTAACGTGTATATGATAATCACTTTAAAGTTTATTTTCCATGAAAATTCACACAGCTAAAGAATATTACAATGTAGAGAAATTCCTTACATTAAAATTTTTTAATTAAACTGATCACAATTAAGTGCGATCGTCTTATTTCCTTCTGTGAGACTAAATTTTGGTCATGTCATGCATCTTTACTTATATAGTCTAGAGTATAGATTTTGAAAAAGTTACGTCATAACTCTCTCTACGTTTTATACGTTTTCATTTCACAGGAAAACTTTATGATGACACGAATGACGATAAAGATTAGTGATTAGCTAGAATTGCGTAACATGTTGAAAGAATTAGATTAAATAGAAAAACATGCGTGAAATAAAGAACGGAACCCTTAGAAACCAGCGAGTGCTGTATTTACAGCGCGAACTAAATCCAGCTGAACTCATCCCAAAACATTTGCATTTGAAACAAAGTTAAACACGCAATTTATTTGTTTAATTCCAAAATAATTAATTTCACAAAGCTCTATCCTATTGCGTATTTATAGTCTCTTTTTTGTAGTATTCAAAAGCGTATTAAATTTAGTGCTAAATATGACAGTTGCAAAAGGGAAGTTGTTAAAATGAGTAAATTGAAAAGTGTTTAGCTGAAAACAAATAGTTGTGGGTTAAGATTAACAATGGAAATGGAACGGACTTTGTGCAGAGTGAGAGTATAACGATTCTTTTGTTGGGGTTTAGTCGAAGATAATTAGAGATTATAAAAACTTCCCTTTAAAGGGGGTTAATTAATAATACACGACACGTGGATTTGAAGATATGGCATTTTGTGCTGATGGAATTAGAAATGAAAATGGGTAAGAAAATGGAGGCCTAGACTTTTATTATTCATGGCAGTAATTATTTGGAAAGTATAGTTATTTATGTCATTTTGTATTGCTTGTGCTTACAGGAAAAGAGAACGCAGTGATCACGAGGATGACCCTGAGTTCATGCCCCTCTCCAAAAGGATAAATAATATTCATTTGTCTCCAGAACGGATGATAAATGGGACTTTGTCGAATCCTGGATTCAGCAATCCTAATCATAATTATCACCCGAATCAGCAACATCAGCATCCTCCTACTAGACTACCTACCCCTCATGTTGTAAATGCCAACCCCAATGCATCCCCAAATCCTGCTAGTAACGTGAATGTAAGTTTTTTATGAATATGGTTAAATAATTAGCTTGTCCCAAAAAAATTATTTACAATTGAAATGTCAATTATTGTTTGGAATTGAAAGGTACCTGGACTCTATGAGATGGGAGGAGGCGAACATCCCGCAAATACAAACCAATTTGAAAATATTGAATACCGCCCTGCTCTAAACCAAACTGCAAATCCTCATTACTACGAAGCGAATCGGGCGTTATTCAACTTGTACATTGAGCGTCAGTTAAGGAATAACTTGCAACCTCATCCGAACGTAATAGGAAGACCACCAAATCTTGGAAGTAGTCATAATATTTTATAGAGATTTAAAGCTTAGAACTGCATTTAATGTTCAGTCGTATAACACGACATGCAGTTAGATAATGATTAGCAATATTGCCTGGCTATTATCAGTTAGGGCTTCTTCGATACTCACGTTGTTGTGTCTACACTTAGGATTAGTCAACAAAAGATAATCTCAGTTATCTCATCTGTGCCGTAATTTACTTAAAAAGACCTGTTGTTTCATTCAAATTCAATAACAGTTTAATGTAATTGTATTCACGTCATGAAAACAAGTTCAAATTTTTCCGGTGTCTCTTGTCTTGCTGGTTCAATAAGAATTAAAATAATTATTGCAATAATAAAAATACTTGATTTGTAATATTATATTCTTAATATAGCATTAAGATGTTAAAAACCAAACCCAGTTGCATTTATTAAGACATAAAAATATGAGATTGTTTGATGATTTGGTTAACTATGTACTTTATAAATTAAGAAGTAATTTAATTGTGAACACTTTTATGTATCTGTACCAAGAAAAATTAAGCAGTATTTATTGGCCTTAAGGGGTTTTTATTTATGTTTTTGCTATTCATGTGATTCTCTTAATGACGCTGCAATAAATAATATAATACAAAACGTTACAAATAAGTATGAAGCATATAAAATATTCTTACACATTGCTTATACCAGTACGTTCTATTGTTTCTAGTAGAACCTTAAGGTTTTCATTAAATAAGTCACACCGAATCGGCATTTCTAAAGCATAAAAAGGATTTTTCAAAACGTAGTCAGCATACAATTCATAAATCTTTCGAAGAATTATGTCCACTCCTTGAAGTTTTGGGTCAGAGATGACAATAAACTTTACCCCTGTAATAGACAATAATTTAAACGATTCAAAACTACTGCATATAGCTTTTTAATGTAGGTAAATATAATATTGCCACAGATTTATTTCTTTACCTGTCAAAGTTTGCAAACAATAAAGCTTGAATGTTTCTGCTTCCAAGACTTGAATCCCAGATGAATGTGGCTCTGGACTTATTTGGCTTGCAATGGCGTACAAAGGATAAAACATACTCCCCAAAAACATCTTTTCATTTGTGGTCATCCTTGTGCGTCCAAATCTCAGACTGAAATCATATACCAAAGGAAAATAATGTTAGAATTATCTCATCTCACAATCACCATCAATACATTGAAATACTCTACAATGTTTTTGATTTTCAAGGGATAACTCACCTAACAGGAAAATTTGCTGCATCATTAAGAAATTCCAATGCATCTTTCCCATTTTCCATATGACCACCATTTACAGGGATCCCGTTAACTGAAAGTAGTGTCTGACCACCTGAAATAGCATAAAATATTTAATCTAGTTTATTAACATCAAGACATTTAAAATGCCTGTTAAAATTCTAAAAGGATAAACAATTAAACTCACTGCAAATCCCATCTCGTTGACCAAAAACAACAATGAGCTTTTTATTCCTTAACTCCAATTTCAGCTCTAAAGGATAACTAAAAGATTTCTCACTTTCCACTTTTGGATAATTATGATCATAATTAAATATCATTCCACCGGATTTTGAAACCACATAAACACTGTGAATAGCCATATTGTGGGTATTTTCACCTGGAATCCTAAGTTGTTTCGTATTTCTTTGTTAATTAACTTTCCAAATCAAGTTAATTTATTTAAACTTAATTGCGCTTCAACCTCGTATTTAACCAACAGCTGACGGAGAGTTCTGTCAAATGCAGAAACTTGTTCTTGGGTGGGCTGGGCTTTTCATTGTGTAGATATGGATTTGAGCTCATATGCGTGCATTTTGAATGTAAATGCACTCCTTTTTGTTGCATAATCTATCAATTCTGAACAAAGTGAAAGCGACGGCTTTAAATGATTGTGCCTTTTCATGTAAGGACCTTACCTTTCTTGCCATTTAGAAACCTTTATAATTCCTTTATCCTTGTAACAAAGAGGGTACAGGTATCTTACTTAAGGAAATTAGAAAATGTGATAAAAATAGATTGAAAAGCATGAGACTGACTACCTTCCAAAATACATTTTTGCCCCAGTTTCCGGAGACATGAAGGTGACTTGTAAGGATAGAGTGAGCTACTCCAGGCCTAACAATATGTAATCTGGTACAATGACTGTGTGAGAATGTTTGAGGTGTCCGTTACATTATTGATTCTGTTGGCGATGGGCACATATACCAACCCCGAAGCCGAGGCTGCAAGGTAGATTCCAACTCTTTTTTCTTTTAATTGTTCAAAGATTGTGTTTTAAAACTTGTACAGTGAAAATTAAAATAGTGGTTTTGGGTTAAAAAGCATTGACTATGACTCAGCATGGGACGAACTGTTTGGTCATTTATCGGTGGGTAATTCCAAAGGAAGTGGACCGAAAGGACCGAAGTTTCCGAGTAATGTAATTCCGGATAAGGCCACTTTGCCTAAAACAACGGATGAACATGAAATTGTACCTCCAGCACCGCCAGCCCTTCCTTTTGTTATTAGTTCCGATGATGGAAGTAAGACAGTCAACTATGCTAATATATTTAATTAATATTATGTTGCAACTGTTATCTTTATTTTATTAATTTACAGAAATTCCAAACATTGGAGCCAATTCATACGGAAATATGGAAGGAATCGCAATTTCACAGAATAGAGGAATTTCTTTAGGGATTTACATGGTGAACAGTTCTTACAATAGTTTCAATACCGTGTTTGGAAACTCCAATATAACAAAAGGCCACACAACTAGGATTAAAATTCCAATTGCAGTTCCAATAATTGTTGCTGGATAGTGTTAAAATGAGAAAGAGTTACTTTTTACTTGCATTAACTAGACCAATACTCAAGCTTTTATTTTACTACAATTGTCAATAATTTCATTAACGGTTTTAATAAATGTTAGATAAACTATCACTGAACGAATTTTAGAAAAAGTTTTTCAAATATTGAAGATTAGTAATCATCGTCATGTAAATACGAGTCAGAATTATCCCCATATCCCCCGTGATGGCTTCTTCCTCCATGTCCACCTCCATTGTGATAGTCACGGTCATGATAACCATCTTCATTTTGGCGGTGATATNTTTTTCAAATATTGAAGATTAGTAATCATCGTCATGTAAATACGAGTCAGAATTATCCCCATATCCCCCGTGATGGCTTCTTCCTCCATGTCCACCTCCATTGTGATAGTCACGATCATGATAACCATCTTCATTTTGGCGGTGATATCCACCATTGTGATGATCTCTTCCCCTTCCACTGCCACTATTATAGTATCCATGTGAGCCTCCGTCATATCCACTTGATCCTCCACTTCTTCCCCCATAATGGTGACCCCCATGTCCCTGTTTACCATACCTGTTTCCTCTTTTTCCCCCATACTGCTTATGGTCTGAATCGCCGTAATCTCCTCTTCGTGCCTTCTTGTAATTACTGTTTGTACTGTAGCCAGAGTTGGAATCGTAGGAATTGCTATTATGATACCCTCCTTTTCCCCGGTGATTCTGGGAGTGACGATTATGATTGTTGTAGTGCGTCCTTTTAGGCTTTGAGTGGTAATTATAGGACTGTCTTCGGTTCTTGTGCCTGCCTTCTGCTGGTCCTTTTCCCTGGTGATTCTGGGAGTGACGATTATGATTGTTGTAGTGCGTCCTTTTAGGCTTTGAGTGGTAATTATAGGACTGTCTTCGGTTCTTGTGCCTGCCTTCTGCTGCTTCCAGGTCAAAAGTTACTTCCGTTTTCAGAGATCGCCTTTCTCTTTCAACAATTGTCCCGGGAAGGCTTGAGCTGCTTTTGTCGGTTTTGACATGTTCTGTTGCGGATATTGCTACTCTATCATTTTGAAGTTTTGTAAATGCACTTTTGATACCAAAACCGTCAGATTTGGTAATAAATAGTGCACATGATAATGTAATTCCAACGAATTCCCACAAATTCATTTTAAAAATAAAGCTGGCAACTTCTCTGTTGGAGATTAAATTTAAAACTGACATTATGAATTTAATGTCGCCTTATGTAATTGGGATTGATTCAACATTGAATCATAAAACAGAACCACATACACCACTAACAGAGTGAATGACATAATCATAATATACAAATTGCAAATATTGCTTTTTTGTAATTTTACATGATATAAAGCAACTTCTTGATATACGGCAAGCATTGCTATAAGCATGGGTTTAAGATTTGGAATTATTTTTTATAAATTGCACACTTTCTTTTAAGTTTGATATGCCATTTCAAAGAATAAAATGCTGAAATCCTGTTGAACCCTTCCCATATAGCACCAAACTATAGTAATCTCTCATGTTTTGTGCATCATCATTAAAATTGTTACCAGATGGTAGCGGTGTGATTGTTGAGGTGATACGATGTAAATCATCCTGAATAAAGCCTTGTTATGCTTCAAAGATTACATTGCCAAATTGTCAACCACTTAAGAAACGGTGAGCACACAAAGTTTTAAATATTTAAAATTTATTACGGTTTAAGCTGACCCATTTTAAAAACATTGCTTGAAAAACTTAATTACCTACACGAGCATGTAAAATGTATTTTTACAGTTTAAAAACAAATTGATTAAGATAATCTCTGAAATCCTCCGGTTAATATTAAAGTTATACTAAATTTTATTCTACTTCATGAGCGTTTCCTTTTCAAAGGCAAATACGCCCACATCCTGAAGAATTACACGTCGCTCCTTGCGGACAGTCAGCATCTGAGGAACATTCTTCAACACAGCGACCTGGAGATCGAACGAATCTTCTTCGGATGTCAAACTCAGCTTTGTTATTGATTTTCATATCCGAAGCATTATCCAAATAGTTAATCAGATCTAATTGAACTTTGTCAACGTGAGCTGAATTTGTCATTGTCAAGAAACCCAATATCACCACACATAAAGTTGAAAACTTCATCGTTCCGGCTCTAACAATGAAAAATGAATATTATAAAACAGTGCATTTAATATTAAATAGCTGTTAGCACTATCTAACCTTACCTGTTTGACAAAAATGCAAACGGAATGTTAAAGCTTAATTACGTTTAACCTGCACTATTTTCTATACAAAATGTTTTTGTCAACAGATTTTACAAAAAAAATTGTATATTATTATTACTTCTTGATATATAATATGTGCGCGCTGAATGAATCTGTGTCCAAAATAGCACTAATTTCTTTATAAAAGAAACCTGTCTTGTTTGTTGTTTGGTTCAACTTTTTAATAAGTACGTCATCTATTTAAGCAAACAAGACAATAGAATATTACATCATCATGGCCGGTTGAGTTCATATAGCTTTTCATGTTAATCCAAACAAACAAGTTTGGTATGCAGAAAAGTATTAATTCCAAGAACTTATACAAGTAATTAGGACAACTATGAATAGACACTAAGGTAAAAGTGAATTTCACTCATTTCATTTACACACTTCTGTACGAGCTTATCTATAAAATACATATACCACAACAGGTGGATTCTTTTAAACGATTTTACGTTAATAATATATTGGGCTTATAATATAATAGTGTGCTGAAAAGTGTGAAATGCATTGACTATTTAAGTAAGAAAAATTATTGCAATCTATTCAAACTGACTTATGAACTAGAACATTAAAAGAAACATTTAGTAATCATAAACTTGCTACTTAAATTAAACTAGCGATCTATCGGATATATCATACACACAAAGAAAAGTTATTTTACATGTCTAATAAGACGACTTTTTGTACCAGCTTGAGTCAAGCGTTCGCACGTAATGCGCTTTCTTTAACCTCGCATACTATCCAAATTAGCCACTCAACCTTCTTTGGTGAAATGCCATTAATCCTTTCATATTTGCATTTCGTACATGCAAAGACCACTGCTCGTGTCATGCTTCCCAATCGTAGTCCTCCAAATCTGCCATGTAAGCAGGTTGATGAGTTTGTTCGAAAAATCCTGGAGTGTCCCATTCTACACTTCTGCCCACGACTCCATCTTTACCTAGGATGATAAAAATATTAACAAAAAATGACCCCATAATACGTATCACAACAATCAGAGCAAGGCATATCTTTATTTACCGCATAGCCAAAACGTGTCCAGCACACCCTTCCCCTGTAAGAGGAGAAATTAATAAATTAAACCAAGTAATTAATTAAACTACCATCAAAATTTCGTTAATTATGGCTACCTTTACATCAACCAAGCCCCTGTGCTCTACCCGAAATCCACCAACAACATCTAACGCCAATTTCATTTCCATGCTTATATGTATTTTGAGAGCTAAAAGTAGAAAACTGGTATAAAGAATTTGCATTAATTTTTAATGTATCTGAATCGTTGAAGAAATACTGTTAACTTACGTTCTCCGGTAGTCTCCATTCGAGAAGCTATACTCATACAATTTTGCTCATAAGATGAGCCCAATAAATGAGCTTCAAAGTATTACAACTATTAAACTTATATTAGTTTTATTTATAGATGGTATAAATAATGCTTAATAAAATATTTTTATTCGTCTCAAAAGTTTAATAGATGCACTTAAGCTCATTAATTGGGCATAACTTATTAGAAATTTGCCTGTATTAACAGTGTCGCCGAATAAGCAATAACGAGGCATTTTGGTTCCTACCTATAATGTCACAATCGTTATTAATAGATTTGATCTAAACTGATTTTCAAAACTTAATTTAAATTATTCAATTTTAAGCTTACCACGCCAGCCACAACAGGTCCAGTATGAATGCCGATTCGGATTTGCAATTTGTCCCCGGGTCGATGAGGTATTTGAAATATAACTGATTCCTGCTAACAAATCCAAAGACATTGTTGCAATTTCTGAGATGTGTAAATCCCCTAAGAAGAAGAAATGTTGATGTAAATTAGGAAACTACTATGCATCAATAACAGACAACGATGGATTAAATTTTTTAATACAGTTTTACCATTTGGAGTGGGCAAACCACTTGCTACCATATAGGAATCGCCTAAAATGAATACATTATCAAAAAAGTACATAACACGCACTTAAGCGTTGCCTTTTTAAATAAAGTCTCGTGAAATGCGTATTAAATATTTGTCAATAAAGAAAATTATGCATTTTTGGATAAATCTATTAGAAGTTTGATTTGTTGAATAAAACACATTAAATGTTACCGATTGTCTCCACTTTGTAAACATCATATCGTTCTATCCGAGCATCAAACAATTTATAAATCGAGTTGAGGAATGTAACGACCTCCAAAGGATACTAATAAAAAATCCATTAGAAGTTTGATTTGTTGAATAAAACACATTAAATGTTACCGATTGTCTCCACTTTGTAAACATCATATCGTTCTATCCGGGCATCAAACAATTTATAAATCGAGTTGAGGAATGTAACGACCTCCAAAGGACTTGAATCTGCAGCGATCTCGGTAAACCCTTCATTAAAGTAAAACGTATGATTGATTTATTAAAGGCAAGGGGAAAGTTGCATATGGATGCTGAAGTACTAGAGAAAGTTTTTTTTTGAAATGCCGTACCAACGATATCGCTAAAGTAAATGGTGGCCTGTTCATAGAATTTAGCTTGGACTTGTCGCTTCTGTTTCAACTCAACTGCTATGCTTGGGGGAAGCATCTGGAAAAGTAACCTGTCCGACTTTTTCTTTTCCTTTTTCAATTCTTCTGCTTTCACTATCAAATTAGTAGCAAATATTTGGATTGTCATTGTGACTTTATGAACGAGGAAAATGATGGTGGGAGAAATCACTAATACGACAATCAAAATAACGATTGCAGCTGCTGAGCGCCTAAAAGCGTCACCAAGTCGCTCTTCCACCGCCTCTCTAATTTTCTCTCTCAATTGATACTGCATTACACGAAGCTCATCGATGTACTCTGCCATTAATTGAAAATACTGAATGGACTTTTGTAGATCTGGTTTGATTCTTTCATTCTTCAGTATTGTTTGACGCCTTTGATAGGCAGACATAATAATAAAACATAACAATAATAATTATTCTGTGTCGCCAATTGGAGCTTTTTAGTACAAAAAAATAATTTTCCTAAGAAAGCCAACGTGAACTATGAAAGCGGAAGCCTTACATGTTTTGAATGTTTCCGTACGTTGTCAATCGCTGACTTATTTTACTGTAATATTTCTTTGTCTGCTGAAATAAACTCAAGTGAGGAATTAAGATACTCTTGACCAAGCGTGTCATATCGAATATATTTGATGTAATTAGGCTGTGAAAGGTATCCCCTTCCAAAGTAATTTATACCTATATGATCGTAAAAATACAGCTAATACAATTTTGATTAAGAAATTGGTTTAAGATAGTACATGGAATGAAATAGCAGAAAACAGTTTAATGATTACACACTAAATCATGGCACTCATGAATGCCTTCATTCTAAAATTGTCATTTTAATTTGTCATACCATATACTACAGATATTCCAACATTCTCAATGGAACGAAGTAGATTTTTATAGGACACAAGGAACCTGAAGAATTAAAAATTAACTTCAATATGATACATAATTTTTTAAACACATAAAAATAAAGCTTTTCGAGTTGAAAATCAATAAAAGAAGGCTTTTTGGTTGTGGGCAATTTACCTCCAAGTATCACTTGAATTGGTTTCCTTCATTTCTTTCGTCAAATAGTCCAGCATGACATGGTTAATGTGGTTGTAATATTCCATCACGTCGGAAGTATTACTTTCATTTGGACTTACTTGCTGTCTGTTAATATACATGAATATGAAGGCAAACGTTTCATTTACTAGTAAATTCAAATAATGCTAAATTCAAATAATGAAGGATATTTTTACCTAAAATCATCCAATCGAATTTGAAATATTTCTTTGGATGCAAAGATTTTTCCATTAATTTCCCTTGTAATGGTTGCAGGCCATTCGGTGATATTGCCAATGGCGGCGTCCGTTTTCCGAAAACGTTCCCGAAAATCTGTACTGCTTTTTAATTGATTACATTATGGATACTTAATAAAAACAATGTGTATATTTTATTGTTGCATGCATAGAAGCGTGGTTCTAGAAGAGTAAGCATATATTTATCATAATATTAAGAAAGGAAATCTAATTGGCTTGCTCTACGATATAAATTTTAGAATAAACTTGTTTAAAAGCTTAATAAAGCAAATTCTAACCCATTGTAGTTGTTGTCAGTGAAAACAAAGAAAGATACTTCCGAGCGTTCTTTCTGGATTTCTGTGACCAATCTTCCCAAAGTCAAGGTTAATTCTACCTGGAATGTTATAATGTTTTGTTGTTAAAATAATCCGAAACCTTATTGTAGAAAGCAATAATTATAACCACTAGATCTTTGTACTGACCTGTCTATCAATATCAGCAACTTCCTTCTGGTAATCTAGCGTTTCTGACAGTCCCCACACGTTTTGAATGATCAGAGCAACAATTGGTATAAATGGAAGAATAATCAAAATATTTGCCATTTGTCGTCTACCTCTTGTCCCATTTCCAATGGAGGTACAAAAACTCGACTTAAACAAATTGTAATATTGTTATTGTCTCGGTTAACTAGTCGAATATTGTGATATATTTTATT